>CAUJRU010002805.1:0-64639 GCA_963277665.1 Viscum album | reverse complement strand
ATATCCTCTTTTGAGTGACATGGAAAGGAAAATCTTGATTGAATCTAGTCTAGCCACCAGAGCAAAGGTTTCTTCAACATCAATGCCTTCAATCTGGTAGTATCCTTTACATACCAGTCGTTCCTTGTTTCTGATGACACTTCCATGCTTATCAAACTTATTTTTGAAGATCCATTTGGTACCAATCCCATTGTGACCATCGGGTCTCCGGACAAGATCCCATGTCTGATTCTTGTCAATATGATCTAATTATTCATTCATGGATTTCACCCAAGATTCATCCTTTGTAGCTTCTTCGAATGAGGATGGCTCCAAAACTGACAGAAATGAAAATTACGTGTTAGTCCTCATCCTTCTTGTTTGACTGGGTTCACTTCTATCCCCAATTATGTTGGATGGATCAATCTCAGCTCTTCTATTTCTACTGCGAGGTTTAGTTGAATTATCTTCAGCCATATTTTCTTCTTTAGATTCTTCTTCTGAGTCAATATCATGATGTGACTTATGAGTGTTTTGTACAACTTCCTCTATTTCTGTATTTGTATTTTCTCCACGTTCACTTTCTTCTTCACTTTCTATCACATCAGCATATGACTTCCTTGAAGCATTTGTGGTTTTATCTTCAATTATCTTAACATCACTTCTTTCCACAATCCTTCCTAAATGCTTGTTGAAACATTTGTAGGATTTGTTGTTCATTGAGTAATCGAGGAAAATTCCTTCATCTGCATTGTCGCTATACTTCCCTTGATTTCTTTCTTTATTCCTGATGAAGCATTTACTTCCAAAGACACGAAAGTATTTTAAAGAGGGATTCCTTCCATGCCACAATTCATATGGTGTCTTCGTCTCACCCATATAGAGTCCTATACGATTCTGAATATACAATGCATTTTGAACAACCTCTTTCCAGTAATGCCGTGGAATACGACTCTCAATTAGAATAGTTTGTGCCATGTTGTTCACCGGTCGATTCTTACATTCAACAACTCCATTTTGTTGTGGAGTTCTCATAGAAGCTACCTCATGCTGTATCCCATGCTTCTCTAGATAATTTTTAAATTCAATGGATGTGTATTCTAATCCATTGTTAGATCACAACATTTTGATTGTTCGTCCTGTATCATTCTCGGCGATTCGCCGATATGTTTTCATGCAGTCAAGGACTTGTCTTTTCCTGTGAATGACCATCACACACGCCATTATACTGTAATAATCTATGAAAAGGACAAATTACCTTTCTCTTTGAGTTCCAACAACATTTATCGGCCCACATAGATATGTATGAATCAGATCAAGAAGGTGAGATTCCCTTTTCTTCTTTGGCCAATATGAACTGAAGACCCACTTCCCAAGAATGAAAGCATCACAAGACTTTTCACGCTCATGCTTCAGGTTGGGAATGTCCATGAAAATCCTTAATTTTGATATTTTCTCCTTGTATTGTTTATTGATGTGTCCCAATATCTGATTCCACAAATTGTTTTCTTCTTCAACAGTCATGCAACATACATTTTCTTTACTATCAACCTGATACAAGTTCCCTTCTATTCTGCATCCCTTTATAAGTGAATTGCCTGTCTTTCCCTTAATAGTGAAACCTTTCTGATTAAAAGTAACTATAAGTCCCGAGTCACAGAATTGACTCACACTGAGTATATTATGATGTAGGCCATCTACGTAAAGGACTTCAGTCTTCTTTAGTTCTCCATTAGCTAATTCGATACTTCCACTCCCTTTGATTTTCCGAGTTCCATCATTACCAAATCATATTGTACCATCAACCTTCCTTTTGATATCCATTAATAGGCCAACATTACCTGTCATATGAGATGAACAACCGCTATCAAAAATCCAAGTACTGTTGTTCTTTGTAGCTTTTAGGTCCACCTCTGCAAGGTTGGATTTCTCAATCTTCTTCCTTTCCTTCCATGAGACATTGAATTGAGTATAGAGAACTAATGACCTTTCAATTATCTTTTCCACATACCCAGGTTCTTAATAGTTGAAATCTTTTTTGAGAGGAGAAAACCCGTTTGAAAGAGCAACACTGTGTTGCTGACGAGACTTGACTTGTCTTGAACTTTGGCATGAGGTGTCTATGTCCCTTCTCTTCTAGAAATTAGCATCCTTATGAACGAAGTTAGGACAATGAAAACAATATCCATAATTTTTTTTCTTCTATAAGAATTAGGATATGAATTTGTTCTCCTTTGTTGAACTATTATATATTCTCCATTCAAATAGCTTCTTGCATCTTCAAAATAAGATATGGTATGGCCCAAATATCAACAGAACTAACACTTCATGAAAGGAAATGTATTCTCACTTGAATTTCTCCACATACCATCTTCCTTGGGAGAATTGTTATACTATCTGTCATTTCTGAATGTTTGAGGATAATTTCCAGTTCTTATTTTAGTTTGGATTGGGGGTTCCTTTTTAGCACTTTAGGAAACGTTTTGACATGTTCAACTTTCATCTTATCTTTCTTTTGGATCTTTTCACTTACAGCAGTTGATGTCTTAGTTTCACAGCCAATTCCACTCTTTCCCATGCAAGTGGGTCTTTGATCACTCATGATTTTTCCAACCCCATCTACACCACACTTGGCTCTTGCAAGTAATTCTGCATCTGAGAATATTCTAAATTTTATTTTCTTCCTTGATTCTTTTGGAATTGATTCAGTCTCAAGATTACTCCTAAGAGTACCAACTTCCTCCTCAAGACCCTCCCCAATCATGGATTTTTCTTCTAGTCTGGAGGTGAGGTCATTGATGACCTTTGACTACTCTTCAATTCTCAGCTTCAGATCCACTACATCATCATTGCTTTCAATTATTTTAGACTGTACCTTCAAAAATTCTTTTAGACGTTCAATTTAAGCTTCAAGTTGATCAACATATTCAGTTGATTCTTCTACAAATGATTTCCACTTATTTCAAATCTTACATTTAGTCTTAAGCTTACTAAAAGCATCCTTAAGTTGCATCTCGGGATCTGCACAAGTTTTTAACTATTTTTATCCACCATTATCTTCTGGATTTTCAACAATGGCCATCATGGAAGCATGGTTCTCAGTTTTGAATTATAGTTCTTCTTCATCAAATAATTCATTATCATCTTCTTCCTCTTCACAGACAAAACTCTTCCTTTGCATTTTTTGGATATTTGAAGTCTCCCTTTCTCAAATACATTCTCTGAGGCTTCTCGAAGCTTTCATCTTCACTATCTTCATCATTGATCTTTCTTAAGCACTGAGAGGCAATGTGCCCAACTTTTCCACCACGAAAACATGCGAGAGGTTACTTCCCTTTGAATTTTACTTTTACCTTCTGGAACTTCTTTGCAATGAGAGAAAGAATTTCTTTTTCTTTGTCATCTTCACCACTACTATATTTTGTAATTTTTAGTTTATCCATGGCCTTGAATTCCATTTCCTTGCTCACACGAGTCGTATCATCTTCTGGTTTTATTCTCATTTCATATTCTACCAAGCTGCTTAAAAGGTCATCTAGAGAAATTTTTCAAATATCTGTTTCTTCAAGGGCTGATACCTTTTCATTGTATAGGGGTGGAAGTATTCTCAGAATTTTCTTTATAATGTCAAAGTCTCTGATTTCTTATCCTAGGCCCCGAATTGCTTCAACTACTTCAATAAATTGATTAAAGAAGGAGTCTGCATTCTTATCAGGATGCATCTTCAAATCATTGAACCTATTGTGCAGAACTTTTAGTTTATCCTCCTTCACTTTTATATCTCCTTAATAAATATTCTCAAGTTTATCACACATGGATTTTGCTGAGGCGAAATTCATCACCTTTAGGTATATCTGATCAGAAAGGGCTGTAGTGAGTACATTTTGTGTGTTAGCATCTGCATCAAGAATTTTATTTTCTGTGTCAGTCATAGCCAGGCCTGTTGGATCAGTGACTTTTATTACTTGCACGGTAGAAAATATAACTTCCATTCCAAGAGATATTAGATGAGATCTCATTCTATTCTTCCATATCTGGAAATTACTTCAATAGAAGTGAGGGACTCCCCTGACATTGAATGCATTCTCCATGACGACAAAGGACGGATTCAACACCAACAACCTGGCTCTGATACCGCTTAAAGGACCCTGGGACACCCTAAGAGGGGAGGGGTGAATTAGGGTGACAACCTTTTCTTTTAATGTTATGGATCTTGTTCCCACGTTGGTAGGAACTTGTTGAACCTGTATGATGAATATGATTAGAAAGCAAACATTAAAATGCACAGAAAAGACACATCACTTTTTACTTTGTTCACCACTAAGGGCTACGTCCAAAGAGCATATGCTGACAAGTTTTCAGAAGTACCTAATTCCACTAAACTTCAATAGATGTGGATTACAAAGGTTTGGTAACAATCACTATGTCCCAGGCTCACTGACTTTACAATTTTTCAGGGATATCTAACTGCATCCCTCGGGTCACTCCCGTTGACTACCCCTGGCTCATAGCCATTGGTGAAGTCACACTCAGTTTATAGACGTGAAGGTCTCTTCATCATTGCTAAATGAATGCATCATCTGTTGTGTGTAGATGCTCTGTTGAATTCCAACATTCACCCGTAAACTGATCTCCCTTTGCACTGAAGGTATCAGGAAATTTTCCAGCTTTCGTGTAGCTCCTAGATGACTAGCAGGCTTCAACAATACATGGCGCACAATTCCAAGCCTGGAACGCAAGTTTCAAGGATAGAACACAAGTTATAACTGGCATGAAAGTCCACCTTCAACACTTGCATGACTCAACCTTCTTCAAAACAAATCTTGCGTGAATGAACTTCTTTTTAACCCAAACTGATTTTGAAACACAAAGGAAACCTATCATGCAACTTCAATTTTGGCGCGAAACTATCATCAAATCACCTACGCGACTCTTGGTCAAGCAGCAAAAAACTTCCGTGCTGATCCACCTTGCGCGACCCACCAACACTTGCGCGACTACAACACCTACGCGATGGGAGCTCTAAAATTTCTCTGAGTCCAAACTTCTCTACAAATGAGGAGGGGTGGTCCTCTATTTATAGGCAAAAAAGACACCCTGCACGGTGGCGTGCAAGCCTCCTCTCGGCGCACAAGTTCCGGCGCATAGTTCCATCTTCTATAGCCTTTGTCGCGCAACTCACCTGTATAACCAAACCAATACTTGCGCGACACTCTTTCCTTTTCCATATTTTAAAGATCTGATCACGAAAATCATCTGGCATGCAACTTTCCAAACCTCCTAGGTATTGGCGCACAAGTCCCTTTATGGCGCGCAAGTCACTTGCGCGACCCGTCCAAAACCTGTGCGGCCCATATCCCTTTTTCGTTTTTCCATTTTCCGATATTGGTAAAAATATGGTGCGCAAGTTTACTCTCCTTAAAGTACATGGTGTGCAAGTCACTTTTCCAAAAACACTTTTCTCTATTTGTCAATTTTTAGGCACACAAATTTGGTAAACACTGGAAAATGGTGCCACCTTCAATACTGTAATCTGCTTAACCTGTATGAACACTTTGCTGGCACACATTCTGAACTTCCTCTCAGGATTGACAAAAAACACAAACCATACTCCAATTCATGCAAATATGACCATGGTTCCAACAAAACATAGTTAAAAATTTTGGTTAAAGATTTAAAACTTCTATAATATATGATTTTATCAAATTTAATGAGTTTATTTCATACATTATCATTCACTTTTTTAAAATATGGAACCTTGGGGCCATTTTTCCGTAATTATGACATTTATATTATTTTGATAAAATGATAAATATACAATTTCACTCTCTTGAATTTAATATCTATTATATTTTTTCAAAAGGATATAAAGATTTTATATTTCATTATAAAAATTTATTTGAAATATGATTTAATTTTTTAATCATGATAATTTATTTAAAAATTTAGTGATGAAAGAATTAATTTAAAAGCTTCCACAACACCGACATAATATTTGGTCAATTAAAAGAATAAATAAATAAATGATTTTAAAAATATTAAGAATAATATAATTTGGGTGAACTATTATATACTGATAATTTTTTATATTAATATAAAATAATAGTTATATTTTAAAAGTTTATTATTTTACTTCTATTTCAAACATGTTTCCCTTAGAATCATAATTTGTGAATAGTATTAAAAATGAATTTAATGGTATATTTTGTTAAATAATATTTTATTAAATCAATTAAAATTAATAAAAATATTATCCTAGGCCACCTGATTAATATAAGGTCTATTATATAAAGAAATTTCAACACATGGGTCGCTTTTTTTTATTGTAACATTCTTGGCCCTTAAAGAGTAAAACACTTTGATACCACGATAATTTTCAAAAGGGTTAATGGGGGGTGGGGGGTGGGGGTGAGGTGGGAGTTAAAACAAAGATATAAGGATTACAAAATAACATAATATTATACAAGTATTATTGGATGATAGTATATAGAAATATCCTCACTCTATCATTGAAATATATCAATTTTGTTCCAATTTAACCTACAAATTAATGTAGACTAATTTAATACTTTAAGTTATTCCTAGTGTTCCCCATCCATCAGTTTTAATGGGGAACCTATTCTCATCCATTATTCACAATGTTTTATCCTTCTATATTAGCCAATCCAAAACCAAATTTAACCATATATTCCTTCCACAAGTCATATATCTTTTGATCATTATAAAATAACATCCCTTTAAGGCTTATGGTGTAAGCCAAATGATGTTTCTCAATGAATATATATAACTATTAATTGAATACTTACCATTTTTTTCTTATTTTAACAATTCTAAAAATATAGTATCCATTATAATTTTTTTCCTTAGGTATATTGAATATAATTAATTATTATTAATATAATGTGACAAACATTATCTATATACATTCCATCAAATGAAAAAAGAAAACATTCATTCTATATATATATAGACTACCACCTACACGAAGTGATGCATTTAATTTTTCATCACCACTTTAGGTTGATGAATATAATGATAGATTTAATTAATATTTAAGGTACTTTTTATATAAGAATTATATTTTAATGTTTAATTTTTATTTACCTTTCTTTTATTCCATACATCAAAAAGTAGAAACATCACTTGTGTGTATTTACGGATTGTCAACTCCATGAAGTGACGTAACCTATTTTTAATCACCACTTTATATGAATAGTTATATAAGTTTTTATAATGATTATATATGATAAAATTTACATAATTAAAACTCAGGAGATGATGGAACCATAATCAAAGTACAAGGATCAAGACTTCCAAACCGAAACATACATGAGAAACTAAGTAGTTATAACATGGAATAATTACATCAATATCAAATTATCAATAAATGGGTGATAAGATGTTATATTTAAATAATATATGGTATGAAATATATAATATTATGGTTCTATAATACATGTATAAAAAAATATTTATCATATGGGATATTTGATTGTGTATGATGAATAACCATACTTGAGGTAAGGGTTTATTTTCTCATTATCATTTCTACGAAACAAATGCCTTATTCAATACTTTTTTCCTAATTTATGTTGTATATATTACCCATGAATTTATTTTATTATTATTTTCATGAAAATTATGATGATCTATAAATATATATAAGGTTTGTTCTTTCATAAGGTTTTGAATCATATATTAACAATTTTGTTAGGGTTTGGCATCTCAAATTATCTTCTTTGAGACATAAGTTATGTTATGAAAATATATTATTTTATGCAGTGTAAATACTACATAATTAACATGTTATATCATTAATCTATTTTTGTTTATGATATTTAATTTTTCACTTGATTTTATTCCTTCTGGAGTGTAATGATTAAAAAGTTACCAATGTGGTAAGAGATTTATGTTTCCATACAATTTTAATTAGGAATGTTTATTCTTGAATTAACATTAAGGAAGTTATATCATCCTTGTCTGAAAAATCCATTTAATATTATTATCCTATAGTTATTCATTTAATTTTTATTTAATAGTAATTTTTTTAACTCTATGGTACTTAAAATGACCTGGTAAAAGTTTTTTAGAAAAACATAATCTATTTCTTCTTTCGTAAGAAATCTTTTTCATCTATGACCATGTTTTAATTAAAATGTTTTTGGGAATTTTTTATTATTCTCCAATGAATGTTTAACTTTATTTTTTCCCATGTTTGACATTTTAAAAAAATATTTCAAATAACTTTCCGTTTCATTTTCTGAATGAGGTACTTTTGGGTACTTATAAAAAATGTGAAAGAAATTATTGTTTTAACATACTCAACATGAATGAAATTTACCTCTATCCCAATCGATCAAATATTTGAATCATACTTTAAAAATTTTAATGGTTATTTTCAAATAATTTTTTTCCATAATATTTTAAAATTATTATTATTTTAAATATTTTATTTCAAAATGAAAAGGGTATTTTCCTCATGAAATATTTCAGTGATATTTTAAAGTCATTTTTCATATATGGTAACATCCTTAGATGTTACTTATGATTTACTAGGGATTTGATCTGCTGATGCCATGATAATTATTTATTGATATGTTTTATGATTTTGACTGTGATATTTTTATGAAAACCATTCATTTCAAATTGGTTATACTATGATGAATTGATATAATATTTACGAAATATTTTTATTTACTATAAGTGGTGCTATGATGAAATGATAAATGTTTTATGATATTTTGGTATAAATATGTAAGGTTTTCAGTATGTTATGGGTGTGTAAGATCCAAAACTCCATGGATGTATTTATTTTTTAAATTTTGGTTTAAATCTCTTAATTTTGGTCAATGAAATGTTTACCTAGTTGTATGGGGAAGATTAAGAGTTTATTAGGGTGTCATGTAATAAAAGAAAGGATATTTTAGCCATTCTGTGCATGTTTAATAGTTAGTGCACAAGTATGAGAAACCATGCCCCAAATAATTCTACCCAGGAGGAGATGTGAAATGTTAAGAAAATTGTGAAATGGGAAGATCCAAACCATGTGAACATGGAAAAATTCATTTCAAACGGTTGGAGCATGGGTTGTCAAACCACGAGAAATCCTTAGACCCTCTTAAATAGAGTCTAGTGCAGGGTTGGGGTACAGTTTTGAAAACTATGCACCTTTTTAAAATTGGGTTTTTACAAATTCCCCCCCTCAGGATTTTAAGTAACACACATGATTTCTCCCCCCATTCTTTTCCAGAAACACTAGTGATGAACCATTTCGACCCAAGATTCCCAAGGACCATTATAATTTGATTCTAGACCATTTGGATTGACTTTGTGTGTGGATCAAAGCTCTAGGTAAGTCTTACGCTTCTCTTACCTCAAATTTCTAGATTAGGGCCTGTGGTTTCGTTCTTATTCTTCTGAAGTGAAAATACCTTCTCTTTTATGATGGATCTTTGGTTACGGATTCAAAAGGTACTTGAATACATATCTAAGGATAAGGTTAAAGGTGAGTTAATATTTTTATTTGAGGTAGGTGGTGTGCAAGTCATATCCCATAGTCTCAATGTTGATTTGTGCATGCGTGGTTGCTATTTTGGGTCTCTATTGTTGTGAATTTGTTTCCTTTAGTAATATTGTGTAAAATGGTTGGATAAATGACTATTTAAAAACCTCATGATCCCCATGGGATGTTTTGAGGTTGACTAGACCGTTTTATGGCCATCTATAGGTTGCTTCAATATTCCCGAACACGAAAACTTTTGATGATTAGCATAACATTGGCTTGAGATGAGGTGGATCCCTTGGTGAACATGTAGATGTTCTAGTTGAGTTTAAAAAGGGAATATTTATAGTTGTTTATAGATTTTGAAAATGGTATAATAGCTTATTGGTCTTAATATGAAATGGGTTGTATGGGATAAATTAATTGTGTTAAATGAATTATGAATTTTACTTGAAATGCATTAGTGAGTTAGTGCGTAAGAAATAATGAACATGTTAGATGGGTAAATTATTATGAATGGATGAATGTTTAGAATGGTCCAAGGTGTAAGGATTATTTATTTTTCTAATGGGTTGAGGTATAAAAAGGGAAATGGGTTAAATGTGATATGCTAAGTAAGTGGTATATGTGCTAAATGGTTGAGGATTGATGATGTTTTGTGTGTTGAATGAAATGTGAATTATGGACATTATGTGTAATTGTTGTGTATTATTAGTGATATGGTATATGTGGTAAATTAATATAATAATGTGAACATGGCTTGGTGGTGTCGGTTAATGTATTGAGGCTCCTTGCATGGGTCTGGTTAGACTGATGCTCTAAACCCCACCCTAGAATGCCCGGGTTAGGCTGTTGGATTCAGGCTCTAGGACCCTAATGGGTGCATTGGATGAGACTACATGGACTGAGGCTCCAACATAAGTGTGTTATGATTATTAATGAAATTGTTATCCCTATTGAGATAAGGAACTTGACATAGTACCTTATGTATAGTAATTGACTAGATTAGGCTATAGAGAAAATATTATAAGAGCTTAATCCGGATGCACCTGTAAGGGAATCCTCTACAACATTAGGGTTTTTTCTATCGCCTCCTTTCCGCTCTCGGTCATCTATGGCTCCACTCCTTGGTTCTCGGTGAGTTTGTGGCATGCTCCTCTTACTATGGCAACGCTGTGGTTTGATTCAAGTTTCCATCACCGTTGAGGTTCGGGTTCATAGTTTCGAAGGTTTTTGGGTACTCTATCAGCGTTATGGGTGGTTGTACATCAGGCCTCTGCGACGCCGAAGACTCGTGATCTTCAGTGGGATTGGCATCCATGGTGGTGCAGTGAAGTCTGTGGTCGAGTGGCAGTCTGCTTTGGTTTGAGGATGCTTCTGTGTTTCTCATATGTGTGCTTTGGGTGGATCTACGGTTTCCTTAAGCGCGGGTGGCGACGAGATTTGGATCGGCTCATATGAGGTAGGATTATTCCGGCATGGATGTCTCTGTGTGCGGTTGTGGAGGCAAAGTCCATATTTGAGGGCTTTTTCCAGCGATATCTGATGATTTGGGAGGTTGATGTTCGGTGATGGCCTTTGGTTTTGTTCCCTTGAATTTATTTTTTTTGTCTTTCTGTGTGGATGTTTTGGATGGTTTGAGGTCGGAAGGTCGTTCGGATCATGGTGTTGACGCCGCCGTGTGTCCTACCATGGTTCTGCTGGTTTCCCTGTGAAGGGTGGATCGAGGGTCCTGTGCGGCACGGTTTCCGGCTTGGTCTCAGTGTCAGGGTGTTCCAGATGCTTTTTGGTTTTGGTTCATCGCTGTTTTGGTTTCATGGTTGAGTGTTTGGCTGCAAGGTTATGCTAAAGATAGTGATGTGTTTGGCGGAGACGATTCACAGGATGTTTACTCAGTGATAAATTCTTTTCTTTTTATTTTTAAATTTGAATTTCATGATTGATGTGTTATGTTTATGAATTTTGAATTTCATTATTGATGATGATTTGGACAATGTTCGGGTTCCCACTTCCCCTTGAAAGTGGTTTTATGAAATTATAAAAAATGATTTGGTCTTGTAAGATCTTAACCCATGAAACATGTGATGGAAATGAATTTTGTAATGAATTTGGTATAAGCAATGAAAATGGAAATGATGATGGAAATGATAATAATGGAAATTGATTCACTATGTCATTTATTTCATGCTTTAATGAACTATCTATTTAGATTGGATATTTTTTTGACACTATTGGTGGTGTACTATTGAGTTGTAATCACGCCATACTTAGGCCACCATTGCGTACCTGAGAATATATATTGGTTGTAAGTCATGGAAAGAGAAAATTCACTATGATAGGTATTTGAGTTTGTCTTTGGATGTTCATGGAAGAAGATATGGACTTGGATCCAACACCCATTTTGGGGATTCAACTATTCTCTTTATTTTGGGTTTCCTTCACTTTTGGTACTGTTATCATGACATGCCATTTTTACTATTTGGTTGATGTTATACCCTATTTGGGGAGTGTTTATTAAATCATGTTATGAGTTTATTGTTTCCATTATTTTATATTTTATTTACTATTTAATACTCTAGTAAAGAGGGTACAGTCTCCTCACATAATCTATTAGACCCTCCTTAATATTCAGAAAGCTCTAGTGTATGGGGATGCATGCTTGAAGTCATGTGGAGACCAGGCTCGGGGAACCAGTTTAGTGGATTTCAAGTCATGGATGTTACAATGTGGAATTAGAGGTGGGTTATTTTCAATGATATTTATACTTGGGGTGGTAAAATGGGGATTAGGATGTGATGATCCATGGTAATGAGCTCGTGCATTTGAGTAGCTAACCAATGTATGATGGAAAACCCAAGTTCCTTGGGTGTGATTTTTGTTCTTAATGTGCGTTGTTATAGTTGAATGATATTTCACCATTGGGTGATAAACTTATTGTGTGATGTGATCATTTTATAACATTTAATCATGAAAAAATAGCACAATATTGTGAATTCATGTATCATTATAGGCACCCAAGGATATAGGTGGCATGAATCATGATAGGCACACACTGGATGGGTGTGTGGGACATGAATGGTAAAATGAATTTTAATTAATTGAAAATGTGAAGAAAATGATGTTTAATAAAGTATATGAAAATGGGTAAATGAAAAGAATATTAAATAATGGTTAAAAAATTTTCTTAATTAAATGTTTTAAATTATTAAAAAAGTTGGTTATAAATAGTTTTGAAGTGGGGAATGTTTGTAAGAAAAAAGTTTCACGTTGTAAATGTAGAAATGATTTAAAAAAGTTATATATTGAGAGATTGGTGATTATGTATGTTGGTTACATATTGTTAGCCCTGACACATGGTAGAAATGGTTGAGGGTAGTGATCTAGATATGATGATGTCTGTTGGGATAAGGTATCCGAAATAGGTTGTTTATGGCTAGTGTATATATTTATTTTGTGCAAATGTGTATGATTTGTGTTATGTTCTTTAAGAATTGTGCTTGGAATTGTAGGAATATTCCACCATGGCATCATGTGATAGTACAGAGACAAGAGGATTTCACAGAGAATTATCCTCTAGAGGTGGAGCAAGGGGAACCAGTAAATCAGGGTAATAGTGGAGAGGAGTAGTTCGAGAAGAACTTGTCTAGTTTTATAAAGATTATGGAATGAGACCTAGGGAGGGTTGTGATGAGTATGTTTGAACTGAAAAGGGAGTTCCAACTACAACACCCTCCTACTTTTTATGGATATGTCATACTAGATGAATCTGAGTTCTATATAGATTCCATCCATATGATTCTTGATCACTTATACACTCCCCAGAAAAAGAGATTCAAGATGGTAGGTTATATGCTGTGAGGTCAGGTGAAGCACTGGTGGGATGTTCTATTTCATACCCATTAAGATGACAGTATGATATAAAAATATTTTCAAGAAAAGTTTCTGGAACATTTCTATCATGAGACCTTGAAATAGGAGAAGGTTGCAAAGTCTATGAGGTTATCCCATGTGTTTTTGTTAGTGATGGATTATAATGTCCATTCAACCAAGTTGAAACATATTTTTCTAGCTTTAGTGGGGGATGATGCGACTACAACAAGATGTTTCCAGGATGGATTAGGCATAAGATTAAGTCGCAGGTGAATATCTTCCATTTAAATAGGTTAAATGATGTGATTGATCAAGATATTATTTTGAAAAGAAATCTCAAGGAATATTTTAGTGGTGGACACATAGCTCAAGTTTGGAAACCCAGTGGCATGACTTCTGGTATTAGGAAGTGTTGTTTTGAGAATTTACCCTAACACGGTGGGGGAAAGGGTAATAAAAGAGAGAACCATCATCTCAGAGTAGTGATCAATTTTCCTTCTATTAGTGAGAAAGGATGTGACACCTATAAATTTAGTTCTCCCAACCACCGGTTAAGTAATGAGCATGTTGAAGATTGGGGAATGTGCTGAGGCTGTATAGGAAGCCTCAATAGGGGGTAATGAGGGAGGCATGAGTCTAGTTTAGAGTATAATAAGGGGTGGGTTACCCCTTATCGGGTAGGTTTTTAGAGCTCTACTAGACATACCAATAGAGGTGGAAGATGTGGTGCTTTGTGGAAAGACCGTTCCTTTCAGAAGAGTAGTAAAGCATTAGGAATTCAAACTAAGGCCCATCATAGAGAGGCAGTTCATCTCCACAAATTTCAGTCTACTCATGGAGGTGGTGATATTAGAACACCGACTGTTTGAGGTATTATCCTTGTAGCTTCTAATCTTTCTAGTTCTTTATTTGATACAGGTGCATCAAATTCTTTTATCTTTGATCAGTTCATAAATATGTCTAACTTAGAGGTGGAATATTTGTGTGGAGTTATGATGATTAATACTCCATTGGGGAAAAAGTAGAAAATAATAGGTAATGTAAGGGGTGAGCCCTTGTAGTTGGTGGGTACCATTTTCTATGGGACTTGTTTGTTCTTGAGATTTTAGGTTTTGATCTAGTTCTTGGTATGTATTGGCTAGCATTGTATCAAGACCATATTTACTGTTACCATCATAGTGTAATGTTCATATATTTTCAGGGAGACATGTATGTCCATCATGGTGAATGGGATGTATAGGCAAGACATATAGGGAAAGTTTGTCACCAATTAATTGAACTATCAGCCTAAGTGGCTTATCCTATGATTCATGACAGGAGAGTAATGCAACATGTCTTTTCTTTGGTGGTGGATTGGTATTTGGATGTGTGTTTCCTAAATAATTCTCAGGGATTCCACCCATGTTGGATACTGAGTTCATGATAAAGTTACATCAAGAAGCAAAAATAATTTCCATTATTCTACATAGAATGGAAATTAAATAACTCCCGAAACAAAAAAATCAGTTATAATAATTAGAGAATAAATTGTTCATTTATCTGATTTTTTCACCATGAGGATCTATAGTTATGTTTTCTAAAAAGGATGATGGGTTGGTCCAATTGTGTATAAATTATAGGTTGAAGAATCAGATGATAGTTAATAACTGATACCCTCTTCCTTGAATCGATGATCTCTTTGGGTAGTTGGGAGGTGCTTCAATATTCTTCAAGATTGAATCGATATCAGGATACCATCAGTTAATGGTGAGGCCTTATGATGCACCACATGATACCTTGAAAATAAGATACCAGTTGTATGAGTTTTTTGTGATGCCGTTCGGGTTGATCAATGCACTGACAATGTTTATGGATCTAATGAATCAATTCTTTCACCCATATCTAGAATAGTTTTTAGTTGTCTTTGTCAATGACTTATTGGTGTACTCTAAGACTCATGAAGATCATTCCAAACATATTGACATCAGCCTGAGAACACTATGAGAGAATAAGCTATACTCCAGTCTGTCCAAATTTAATTTATGGATCGATAGGGTGAGTTTCTTGGGTCACATAATCTCATAGGAAGGTGTTTGATCAGACCTAGAGAAGGTGTAGGCAGTTGTGTCATGGGAGAAACCCAATAATTTTTTTTATGATTGATTTTTTTGGGGTTGGATGGATATTACTAGAGGTTCATTAAAAACCTTTCTCATGTGGAAATACCACTTTTTGGTTTTACCAATAAGGGAATCCGATTTGAATGGTCTGAAGCATGTGAGTACACCTAGAGTTGAAGAAGTGGTTAAAAACATCACCAATTCTGATCTTTCCCAATCTAGTTAAGGTGTATTTCTTATTTCTCAGAGAATCTATTATTGGTCTGGGGTAGGTATTGATGAAGTATGATTAGGTGGTTGTGTAAATTTCATGTAAGTTGTTTCCACATGAAAGAAATTACCCAACACATGATCTCAAATTGGCTAGAGTGGTGTACAATCTGAAGTGTTGGTGGCATTACTTGTTAGAAGAGAGGTTTATTGGGTATACCAACCATAAAATCCTAAATTAAATTCTCTCCCAGTGTGACCTGAATCTTTGGTAGAAAATTTAGTTTGCGTGCATGAAGTATTTTTATTTTGATATAGTTTTCATTCCATGAAAGGGAAACAACATTGTAGATTCCTTGAGTCAGAATACTTAGAACTAGGTAGTTCATGAATCCAGTTCTGAGTGGAGGATAATGGTGTGGTTTGCTGAGATTAATTTAGATGCACAATAAGTCCAAGGGAAGAGGAATCTTTCCCCTTTGGAAGTTGTGCCCTTGCTTATGGGCTAAATCATGGAGAAGTAATTTGAAGGCATAAAATACTTGGGTTTAAGGGAAGGTCTTAAAGGCGGGGAGTCACCTTCTGTTTGGAATTTTGGAGATGATGGTATCTTTAATGTTCATGGAAATTTTGTGGTTCCAATATGTATGAGAGAAAATTTTATGCATGAGTTTTATGTATCAATATGGGAAGTGCCACCTAGTTTGACCAAAATGTATTTTAATCTTCGTAGGCTGTATCAGTGGCCATGGATGAAGAAATAGTTTGCTGGTTTTTTAGAGCGATGCCTTACCTATCTATAAATGAAGGCTTAGAATTAGTGTCCAGATGGATTATTGATTCCATTTCCCATTCTAGAATGGAAATGGGATGATATGATGATGGATTTGACAGTGGGGTTTCAAGGATTACTAATAAGAATGATGTGATCTGGGTAGTGGTGGATCGATTAACTACATCAACTCTTTTCATTCCAATACAAGAGACTTTAACTGTGGATCAGATGGGTGAGTTGTATATTTGAGAGATAGTGTGGTTTTATGGTGTACCTCAGACTATAGTTTTTGATCATTATCCTCTTTTTTGACATATTAATTCTATCATGGATTGCATAAAGAATTTGGTACCCAGATGTTTTTGAGTACAAACTTCAACCCACAGAAAAATGGGTAGTCAAAGCATACAATTCATGTATTAGAGGAAATGTTAAGGGCATGCATCTTAGATTTTAGTGGATTGTAGGAAAATCACATTTCACTTGTTGAGTTTACTTACAATAATAGTTACTAGGATATGATAAAAATGGAATCCTATATGTTTCTCTATGGTAGGCCATGTTGATCTCCGTTATGTTGGATAGGGTTAGAGAATTAGAGTTGTTAGGACCGAGTCTTAAGTAAGAGACATCAAAACAGATTTAGTCGATTTAGAAATATATGTCTACAACATAAATAAAGCATAATTAATATACGGATAGGCGTCGTCAACTTCTTGAGTATAGGGTAGATGACCGTGTGTTTATTTGGGTGTCACAAATGCTGGGTCACCACTAAATTTGGAAATTAGGTAAGTTTTCACCCAAGTATGTGGGGCTGTTTGAGATTGTGGAGAGGATCGGACCGGTTGTGTACTAATTGGATTTTCCTCATTTGTATAGTAGTATGCACACTATTTTTCATGTGTCAAAGCATTAATAGTATAACCCTTACCCATCTCATGTAATTGATGTTAATGATGTCGAACTTGTGGTTGATGCATCCTTTTAGGAGAGTCCAGTTTATATTGTGGATTATAGTGAGAAAACCTTACGGGAAATTACAATACAATTATTTTAGTTTTGTGAAACCATGGTAACGTATAGGAACAATCTTGGGAGAGACAGTCAGATATATGAGCCCAATGGCCTGAACAATTTTATACATAAGGTTAGTGATGCTTGGAAGTGTAGCTTGAGGATGACCCTTTATAAGGTGGGGAGGTATTATGATCCCTAACTTCAAGAAGGTATGTACTTTATTAAATTTAGTTCTAAATATCTTAATTTTGGTTAATGAAATTTTTACCTAGTTTTATGAGGAATATCAATAGTGTCTCGAGGGCTTGAGACATGAAATTAAGAATATTTTTTCCAGCTTGTACATGTTTCATAGTTGCCACATGGTTAAAAGTAATCATGAACCTAAACCATGCCAGACAAGAAAAGAGGTGCATAGTTAAAAAAACCGTTCCTGAGGGAGAGCCAAACCGCAAGAACATGGATAAAGGAATTTACCATGGTTGGCACACGAGTTGTTAAACCATGTAGAATACCTAGGTAACCATGTGACTTAGCCCCTCATAGATAGAGGTTGGAACACATTTGGCTCATAGTTTAGAAAACTATGAGGCCAAACCATGCTCATATTTAAAATTCATTTTTTACAAAATTTCTCCCTCAAGATTTTATATAACCCACCCAATTTTCTTCCCCCATTATTCTCTAGAAACCATAGTGAAAAACCATTTCAACACAAGATTCGTAATGATTATTATCCTTATATTATAGGACGTTTGGTGTGCCGTTGGGTGAAGATCAAAGCTCAAGGTATGTCTAACGCTCATATTACCTATATTTTTTATATTGTGGCTCGTGGTTTTATTCTTCTTCTTCTAAAGACCCCAAGCCCTCTTTTTCTATGGGATCATAGGTTGGGCATTCAAAGTGTGATTGACTCTGGATCTAATTCTAAGGTTCATGGTGAATTCATCTTCATATTCATGGTAGGTGGTCTACAAGTAAAATCCCATTTTCTTGATATTGATTTGTGATTGGGTGGTTGTGATTTTGGGTCTCTCTTATTGTTAATTTGTTACATTTAGTAATATTGAGTAAAATAGTGGGATAAATTAAGATTTATAGCCCTCATGATCTTCGTGGTATGTGTTTAGGTTGACTAGACTAATTTAGGGCTACCCGTAGGGTGCACCAACATTTCGGGACATAGAAAACAGTGACGATTAACATAGTATTGGCTTTTAGTGAGGTGGATCCCTTGGTGAAGATGTAGATATGTTAGTTTTGTTGAAAAAGGGAATATTGATAGTTGTGTTTAGATATTGAAAATGGAATAATGGATTACTGGGGCTAATAAAAAATGGGTCGGATGGGATAATTTAATTAGGTTAAATGAATTATGAATTGTACTTGAAATACATTAGTGAGTTAATGTGTGTGAAATGATGAACATGTTATATGAGTAAATTATAGTGAATTTTTAAATCTGTAAAATGGGAAAAGGTAAAATAATTATTTATTTTTTCTAATGGGTTGAGTTATAAAAAATGAAATGCATTAAATGGGCTACGCTAAGTCAATGGTATATGTGATAAATGTTTAAGGCTTGATGATGTTTCATGTGTTGAATCAAATGTGAATTTTTAATGTTATTTTTATTTATTGTGTATGATTAGTGATATGATATATGTGGTAAATGGATATAAGCATGTGAACATGGCTAGGTGGTGTGAGATAAAGGACTGTGGCTCCTCCCACTAGCTAGGATGGAATGAGGATCTAAACCCAACCCTATAATTCATGAGTTTGGGAGTCAAACTGAGGCTCTAGGCCTCAAATGGTTACATTGGATTAGATTACCTATAATGAGGAAAAAAGGTAAGTGTGTTATGATTATTAATAAATGTTTATCCCCAGTGGGATATATGACAATACTCATTCCTTTATGCATAGTAATTGACCGACTTAGTATACAGTGAAAATGATGTAAGTGCCTAACCCATGGAACATGTGATGCAAATGAATTTAGTAATGAAGATGGTGTAAGTGATGAAAATGGAAATGAAGATGTAAATTTTGAAAGTGAATATTTTAACTAATGGAATTTGAGTTTTCTCTGGGTCCACATTTTCATTTATTTAATTATTTTATGGATTATCACTTTAGAAGGGTTATTTTGTAGACACCATTGGTGGTGACCTACTAAGTTGTACTCACACCCTTCTTGAACCGTTATTGGGTACTTGAGAAGATTTCATAGTTTCTGGTCAGGATAAGGGAAAATTCATTATGCTTAGGATTTGAGTTGTGCTTCATATGTTCATGGAGGAGGATCTATACATGTAGTCTAGACCCATTTTAGGGGTTCAAATGTTTTTTCTATTTTGGGTTTCCTTAACTTTTGGTACAATTAACAAGACATGGAATATTTATTGTTTGGATTTGGTTGTACCCTATCTGGAAATGTTTAGTAATTAATGTTTAAGGTTTATAGTTTATTGTTTCCTTTATTTCATATTTTATCTATAGTGACTTACTCTGGTAAAGAGATTATTGTCTCCCCAAGTTATCTATTAGCCCCTCGCTGATAGTTAGGAACCTATAGAATATTGGGAGTCATGCTTGAGGTTGTGTGGAAAACATTATAGGGGCACTAGTATAATGTCTTTAGGGTTGGGGATGTTAGAGGGTGAGTCCATTAAATCTTTAAAATGCACTAGGTAATGTCTTATATGTCATGAGATAATTTTTGGAAATGAGTTGTTGTGATCGATCCACTATAAGAAACATATAGGGATTGTTGATCCACTTTGGGAAATAATTGATGATGAAAGAAAATGTATGATATGGGAAGAAATTGTTGGTTCCTAGTCCACAATTATTTTATGGTACCTATATTTAAACTTGATATATGAAATGGTTTTGATGCCTTTGATGGCACTTTTTTTTATTAAATGTTTTTATGCAAAAAATTTGGACTTATGATTCATGAATAATTTATGATGATTTATGTTTCTTATAATTAATGTCTTTTCAAATGCCAAATTTTTAATCCATGACTCATAATTTTGTTCTATGATAGATTGGGTATGAAATTTGTTAGTTATGAACATAATATAATACACTTCATATTATATTATGATTTTTTGTGACCATCAATTGATATCTTTCGTATTTACCCTTAATAAGAATCTAAGCTCACCATTTCTTATATATCCTTTCCCTAGGTTATAAAGAAAGGTTTTTTGTAGGGTGTGTAAAGAAGGGTAAAAAGTGGGAAGAAATTTTTGGGAGATGATGAATAATGTTCATAAATAATATGTTTATGTATATAGTATTTAAATACACTAAACTTTTACAGTTTTTTCATGGATCATAATGTTATGTATTAAATATTCATCTAAAATGTAATAATATTTATTTATGAAAAAATTTGATTCCCATAGTTATTATTAGAGTAGAGTTTAGTTCATATTTGGTGATAAGGGTTATAAAAATTTAGTGAAAAATCTAGGGATAAGTATAAGTATTGGATAACATACTAAAGTTTTTGTAAAGTAAATATTGTGTGGTTTTATGAGAAACTATTTCTCAGTTTGGATACTGGAAGGTGGATGTGGCTGTCGTATAAATGAACCTTGAGGTAACAACAATGAAAGTGGAAGATTAGGTGTTAAATCAGCAATAAAAAATGTTACATAATTATATTTTATGAATTTTCTCAGATTAATTTAAATTTTTAGATTGATTTAATTATAATAAACATTGTGTTTCTTTGATAGCTTACATGACATGCAACAAAAAGTTTCAAACCATGAAATAATATTATTATAAATATGACTCTTATATCCTAACCATAAAATAGTTGTGTAGGGAAGGTATTAACTAATTTATGAAATATACATATAATTTATTTACTCTCTATATATTTATTAATAATTTCTAAGTATATAATCAATCAATTTTAGTAAAGTAATTATATTCTTTAAAAATAAATTTTCTCCAAAAAATGGTTTATATTATTTTTTATGAAGAAATATTATAATTAATTTACCGAGATTTTAGAAACTTTATTGGATAAAATTTACTTCATTTATTAAATCACCACATATAAATTAACTTATGTTGAATTATTAAGATTTTTTTGGAAAATATAGAATTTTTAGTGAATAGTGAAAATGCCAATTTTTGTAAAGCTATCATTTGTTTTCAACAAATTAAGTAATTTAAATTCCAAATTATGTTTTAAAGTAAAAAAATTATTTTTTATTAATATTTAATCCACTTAATTACTTTTGAATTCAATTTATCTTGGATTTTAGTATAAGTTTATTTTTGTGTTTAAAAAAGGGATTTCTTATGAAAACTGTTTTAAAGTGCATAATACTTCTCCATTTTAATAAACTAAAATAATACCTAATAATTAATGTTTAAAAACAAATTTTTATCTTATGTATTAATAAATTTTAATATATATTTATATAATTATTATCATTTGATATGGAGTTTATGTAAGTTAATCTTCTACTTGAAAAATACACTTCTTGAAAACCCACTTTTTTAGCGCATCTGGGGGTTTTGTTTTAAATATATATTTTTTAACATTTAAAAAATTAATTTGAAAAAATAAAATTAATTTTTTAAATAATCATGTAATAATTTTATTAGGTTATTTTTTTGGGTATTTTTTAAAGTGATTAATTTTTTTGATGAATAATAAAAAATAGTGAATTTTGATTAAAAATTGTAATTTAGTTTAAATTATTTATGTAGTTAAATTATATATTAAATTAGTGATAAGGTAAAATTAGTTCAATTATATATTTATTTATCCAATATAGTTCATTGGAATAAATTTAATATATAAATTGGATATAAAAACATTGTAAACTTTTTGAACATTTTCTCTTTTAAAACCCGTTTTCTTATAGCGTATGCAGTATTAATTTTAAATTAATTTTTTTTGCTTTTGGGAATGGAATTTGTAAATCTGGATTAAATATTTTGATTCAGAATAATTTATATTATCTAATAAGGTTAACTAATTTTTACACCCAAATGAATTGTAATAACATAAAAAATTATTTACTATGGTTGAGGTAAAAATGGGTTTACCAGGGGTTAAACTAAATAGATAATGGTTAAAAATAACAAAAACATATCAAACACACATTGGATGGTCATATTTAGACATTAAATCTTATATTATTTAATTTTTTTCATTATTGGAGCATTGAGACATGAAACAAATGTATATTGAATTCGTTCTTTAAAAAAATAACAAGTGTGACACTCACCTCACTTATAAAAGACTACCCCTTATACTCTCCTTGTATCACCATAAAACCACTTTGGTTTATCTAATAACTACCCAAATAACTCCAAAAATTATCTTATATTATCATAATATCCTTAGTTAATGTAGAAATCCTACCAAGGAAGGTTTTTTTTTGTGAAAACCTAAGGAGGATACCCAAAGAAGTGGCAACATTCATCAACAAGAATTTAAGTTTTATTTATTCTCCCACCACCTGAAATTATTATTATAACATTATGATATAAAAACATCATTATATTACATATATTGAGATGTTTTTATTTTAAATTAATTACCTATAACCATCCTCACTTACATCGAATGGGTTACAAAATCATTGTTCGTGTGTATAGTGGACTAACCCCTCATGAATCAATGTCATTCATTTTTTCCATTAACACTTCTCAATATTGGGTATGATGATTGATGTAAAGTACATATATGATATTTATAAAATTATTATTCGTTTGGGGTAATTATATAATATATAATTTATTTTATTTTTAGGTTTTGCATTTGTTTAAACATATTTTGGAGGAGTCTAAAAATTAACTATTTATGTAATAAATGGAGCTAAACATTGGGTGTTATTATTATTATTATAGATATTAATGTGTTGTATTTATATATGTTACCTAACTTATGAAAACAATTTTTGTTTTTATTTATATATATAGGTATAATTAATGGATTTTAAATCTTATGATTCATTAAAGGTTTATTTTACTTCATTAGCTACGAAACATTTATCTTAAATATCGAATTATTAGAGTAAGAGATGAGACAGAAATGAAACTGACCAAAGCACAAAAAAATGGAATTATGCTTATAAAATGGAATAAAATTATAATTATATTTTCTCTTGTACTACATATTTATGGTAATTGAATCCCTCAACACTAGGAAAATGATCTTGAAATAAAAAATTTATCCTTTTACCTTCATTTTCGATGAATTGATGGTCTTTTAACACCTCACTGATTTATGGTTTTGTGGTTTTTAGCCTTTTTATGAACATGTTATCAATAAATTTATACTATTCCTTGGATGTTAGTTTTATCCTCCATTTCTATATTTTAACTTCCCACTAATGTTCTTCTTCTCTAGGAACCTGATTATTTATTATTTCAGGTAACCTCTAGGTTTCTAATGTCCCCTTTTCAAAGGAAGATTTACTATCACTTTGTATGATATGAGTTTTCAATAAATATATTTTCAAATTTTCTAAATTTTCTTAACATGATAAAAATTATTAAGTGATGATTTATTTAAGTAGGGTAGAATGTAAAACCTCATGAGTTTAGAATATATTTATCTATAAAAAATTTCAAGTGTTTGATAGCATGCTTGACACACAAAACAGAGCTTAAAACAAACTGTTATATATTATAATAAATTATTTAATTTGAAAGGTATTGATAGGATTAAAAATGTTATTAAATATATATAGAAACTTTTTACTTCATTCAAATTTATTTTTTAATGCATAATATATAAGTACAAAATTTTTAGTAAAGTCATTTTATATTTTAAAAAATATATTTTCATCAAAAATGGGTTTTATTACATTTTGTATTTGAATATTATAATTAATATTTAAAAATTTAAAAAATTTCATTTTAAAAATGGATATAAATTTTCATCATTTCAAATTTAACTTATAGTAAATTTTTGCGTTTTTTCTAAAATAATTGATTTTTTTGGCGAATAATGAAAAATATTTTTTTTGTAAAACTATAACTTATTTTAATTAAAAATTAATTTAAAAATTCCATTTTACTTAAAATTATTTATTAAATTATCATAAGTATCCTCTAATTAAATGTAATATAATTAATCACACAATAATAATCATTATACTTGATTTTGGTATAAGTTCATTTTTTTGATTAAAAAAACATTTGTCAAAAAAACTTTTTGTGAAAAAATGTGTTTTTATTTTATTTAAATAAAATAATAAATATTGATGAATTATTTTAATAAAATATCTATTTTATATATTCAAACAAATTATTTATAATTCACATAATGATTTTTTCTAGGCATGAGATAAGAATAATCCATTTTTTTCTCAATACATATTTTTTTTCTAAAAATGGTTTTTGTTTCATTTTGCATTTATATTTTAAAATATATTTTTACAATTATATATATTGAATCACGAAAAATGGATTCCATATTTGGAATCATGAATATATATTTTTTTAAACAAGTCCCTTTAATAATTGCTCATAATGAATAGTTACATTAGTAAATATTTTTCACATTGGTATGGGTAGAAAGGGTAAAATAGGGTTATAAACATTGGTAGAAGGATTTAAATTTTCTCTAAAACATGAATTTATCCAATTTTATAATTGTATTTTATCCATGGTAATCCATGTTTTTAAAAATATGGAAGCTTGGTGCCATTTTCCTTTGATCATAACCATTATAGTATTTTAAGAATATGATAAATACAAAATGTCACTCTCTTGACTTTAACATCTATAATATATTTTCATAGGATAAAATTGGTTATGATAAAATATAAATGTTTATATTAAATATTAATTATTTTTTATAATGTTAATTTATTTTTAATTGTTATTTTTGGAAGAATTACCTTAAATTCTTACAAAATGCTGACATAATATTTTTTCAAGCAATTATAAATGAAAATAAAGAATTTAAAAATATTAAAAGTGGAATAATTTAGATGAAATATTTTATTCTTGTATTTTTTAGATAAATATAAAAGAATAGTGATGTTTTAAATTGTTTTATTCAAATTTATTTTCAATCATGTTTTTAAAAGTTAAACTTTGTGAATAGTACTGAAAATGACTTCATTTGTATCGTTTGTTGAATAATATTTTATTAAATTAATTAAAATTCATAAAAATATTATATTAATCAATGTTAATGGTATATGGTATATTATATTAACAATTTACTACTTATATACTATATATAATTTAATGGTAACATTCTTGACCATAAATTGAAGAAAACATTAATATTGTGGTAATTGTCAAAAGGGTCAGCAGGGAGGGTAAATAAAATATAATGGTTAATAAATAACTTTATTTTGTAAAAATATTACTTTGTGAGAGGAATTTGAAATATAATCATCATATATACTAAATTTATCAATTTTTATGCACATCATTCTGAATTTAAGAATATATTAATTTAATACTTTAAGTAATTCCAATGGTGCCCCTTCCCTCACTTATAAAAGGGAAACTACTATCCCACATTATTCACAATATTTGATCCTTATTTTTCAGAAAATTCACAACATAATATCATCCTATATTACATACACAATTCCTAAATATTTTGGTATTTTCAAAAGACCATCCTATCAAGTTATAAGGTATAATCCAAAGGAGGTTTCTCAAAAAAAATTTATATGTATTAGCCGAGTACTTTCAATTTTATTTATTATTTTAACACTTATAAAAATATGGTTAGAATAATAAAATATTTATTTAAGTATAATTAATATACTAAATTATTATTATAATGATTTAACAATCATTATCATCCTACTTTCCATCATATGGGAAATGAAAACGTCTCTCTTCAGTACGTGTGGACTACTACCTCGATAAGGACGTGACCTTAAACCTTACATAATCTTGAATTAAATGAATAATTCACCTTTAGGATCTTTTCAGGTTTATAGTTTTAGAGAATTAGTCATAAAAATTACATTACAACTTGAATATTACATGTAGACACTACTACTCAGTATCCATTTTTTTTTCATAAAATAAAAACACTCAAAAAAAACTTTTCTTGTTCCATGTTTTAGATATCATGACTTTTCCATGATCCCATCCTTGACCCTATTCATCTTTAAGTCCAGTGGAAAACATTTCAAAAACATGGGATGATCATAAAAAGATCAGTAAGGGTTATAAGATAGGGAAGGAAACCATTAGCCCATCAAATAAATACAAATCAATGAAACCATATTTTTCAATCATAACATACCTTACAAAATCATAAGATTTATGAATAACACACACAAATCATAAACCATAAATGTTAATTATGGCATCCATATCAAACTTACATTGTAGCTATCACTGATACATAGGGAGTTACACTTGGAATACCCATCAAAGTATGTTCCCTAAATCTCTTAGGAGAAACATTAATTTTACCTTCGTCACGTTACCCAATGCATTGGAGAGCTATCTCGGGATCACCCACCCTAGGTTTATCATTGAACCACCCATATACGTAAACAATTCCCAATAACCATAACATAATCATAAAAAATGACACATTTACAAAGGAAAGATAAAATTTCCACATTCCAATATATCAAATCAATATATTGAAATAAACAATGCTTTATCAAATCATTTTCAAAACCATTTAAAAATAGATTTTTGAGTCAAAGTGTCCCATACCACTTTGAATATTTTAAATGAATTATCATCTGAAAAATTTAATGTCCATATAAATAAATCCTAAAAACCATTTTGAAAACATGTATATTAATGATAAATATTTAGAAGAATAAATCTTTAAATCATTTAAAATGATATTTTTGTTCAAGAGTTTTTTAACAAAAAGAGAGATTTCTGAATACAAATAAATGAGGAATAAAATTTAATCATAACTTTATAATATCATGAGAATAAAGGTATTCATTATATAATATGTCAAAGGATAGTATATACACTATATAAGAGTGAATTGGTGCATAACAACAATGAAGTCTCAATGGGAATGTAAATTGAGATGAAATCCCTTATAAAGATGGTATCCTTAAATTAAGGTTAAATCTATAACATAATTATGTGTAAAAATATAAATAAACTCAATATAAGTGTATATTAAGTGTAAAAAAATCCGAGTTCTTTCACACATATTCATAGGATGACATATTCAAGAAGTTCAAGTTTAACCCAAAGAATTGAAATTGGGTTAAGAATTCCCTTACAAAACATTGACAGCCTAATAGTGTCACTTTAGAATTAAGAAAATGAGTTGATGATACCAAAAGGGTATCTCATCACTTGGAAATAAATTTTACATCAATAAGGATATATAAGAACATATCCCAATATAATAAGATGAAATTTAAAAGACATAACAAAAATAAGCCTTTTAAAAAGAGGAGGGTGAATGGTTCCCTTACCAATTTGGTAACATAAAAAACAAAAGCCACATGAAAGAAAAATCATACTAATAAGATGTAAATACTCATAAATTAAAGTATATTACACAAAGAGTACAATCATGGGCAGTAAATACACCACACAAAAGGAAATAGTGGAAAATATAGCATGAATCTCATGGGAATAAAAAGTGAGATGAAACCCTTTACCGCATTGTAATCAACTCAGTCGTATAATGAGAATCATGATAATATAATTACAGTACCATCATAATGGCCACCATGAGAGGTGGTTGGCGATATTTGAACAATCATCGTTTTGTGAGGTGTTAGTTTTCCATCCACAGAAACATTATGTTATTCACCCATTAGATGGAGGTGTATGTAAGTGTAGTTCAAATAATTATCATAACAAAATCCTAGTATAATTAGAATACTGGTGTTATTACAAAATAAAGGAATAAAAATATTTTAGGGGTTGGAGAACTAAAAAAAGAAAACAATTTAAGAGAAACGATTACCTTTCTTTTGGGTAACTCCCTTTGGATTGAACCAAAGGACTTCTTGAAGTGCCTTTTACCTAAGGTAATGCTTCTAGGGGGAGGATAGAGATGCAGGGAGACTAATTTGGTAGAGTCTGTATGAGCCAAATGGCTTGAGAGGTGTGAGGTATTGGTTACATGTGGTCTCCTTTTATAAGGGGAGGAGGGGCTCTTTAGGAAAGTGTAAAAATATTATTTTATTATATAATGAAATTCGGTTTCAAAAGGTTAGAAAATAATTAAGGTAAAGCTAAGGTGACTCATATTAGAAATAAAATAATCCAATCAGAATTGGGCATGTTTTGGATAATATTTCAATCATTATAATCTTATTTATTTAAATCATTTATTAATGAGGTAAATACTGCATCATTACTGTGTCATAAATAATTTAATTTATTTGATGTCTAAATATTATAGAAAAACTACCATGATGAAGGAAATCATTTTATATTTCCAATGAATACTTATAGTCAAAAATATTACTTATATAACACCATATAAAAATTAATTAATAAAAGATTTTTGTTTATGTCCATTTTTCCTTTACTTTAAATTAATTAATCCAAATTGTCATTATCACTCTCAAGTGGCTGAATAGGGTCTCAAAATCGACCCAAAGATGCCCATAGTCGTAAGTGACTCAACAAATAAGGTTTGGACAAATGTTAAGGTAATTTTTATTTATTATAATATTCTTTTTACCTTGAAATACCTTATTTACCTTTTACCGCGGTAAATAAAAGTCAAATGTTACTATTCACCAAAAATTATTTTAAACTTATTTAAACAAATATAACTTCTTGATAAAAACCATGTATGTCGGATTTTTGAAATTAAATTCACAAATGCAGTAAAATTTCATTTAAATCAAAAAGTCAGTTTTTTAACTACTACTAAGTGGTTTCCCTATTCATCAAAAATTGAAGTTTTTCAGAAAAATACCAAAAATTCAGCCTAAGATTTATTTGATATTACAAATTCAGAAATGATGTTTATTTTTCCAAATTAAAAACATAAAAGTGTCATTAATTAATTTTAAAATTACTTCCTGTTGTTAAAACAAATAGCGTATTTTTAAGAAACAATAAATATCAAAAGATTGACACTTGTTTATGTCCAATTTCAAAGTGAAATTAATTAGAATGACCAACATTGGATTAAATGGTAAAAATATATTCTAATTACAATTTAAAACCAATTAAAAAGTTAACATAAACATATAAATAAATCAGATTAAAATATAGTTTTGAATTAAAATACAAGATTTTCACTATTCATTAAAAAAATGATCTTTATCGGAAAAATCCCAAAAATTTACACAAAGTAAATTTTTTTGTCCCCATTCTAAATAAAGATTTAATTTGTTCAATTAGAATGTATTAAAGTGACCAAAACTATATTTAAATAGGGTTCGCCATTAAAAGGCGGTAAATCAGCCTTTTAATGTAAATTATACTTAAAATTAGATTCATTCACATTTTAAGCCTCTAACTTTTATTGGATAAAAGTAAATACATATAACAAACATGTATAATCACATTTTAGTTGGTTTTGTTCATTACCACCAATACAATGTCTAGGAGTTAACTTCTATTTAAAATAATAATATTTTATTATTAGTGTGCAACATAATATTTTAAAGAAACCCGTTGTTGCGTATCAGGTACGATATCAAACATACAAACCCCTTTAAAGTCAAATTAATATTTAATTCACAGATATTAATAAATATGAAATATGTATTATTCTTTATTTAACTGGGATGTTATATCCTTCCCCCCTTTTGGTAATTGCGTCCTTGCAATTTAAAAAAAATGGGCTTGGAAACTGCATTGAAAGTCCCACATCTGAAAAAGAGTCAGCAAAACTATCACTTTAAAATAAAGAAATAGAAGCACAAAGGTCACCCAAGATAACCCATACTAGGATTCCATGTAGGAAAACATGGAAATAGAAGAGAAAACAAAGGGTCAAGTTCTGATGGATAGTGATAGAAAACATGTTTAGGAGAAAGTTAACCATCAGAAAATCACAAACATGTGATGGGTTAAACAGTATTTGATTCCCCAGTAGGAAAAGTTATCAGACAACATTTTTGTTTTATGTTACTTTTCATTAAGTAATTTATTTATGATATTAACTAAAACATAAGGAAACATACTTACTTGTCATGAAGACTTTCATCTCTTACTAGATTACTAACACAAACTCATATTTTCTCCAAAATATGAGTATTTAGGATGGCTTTTTCACATTAAGAGTGCTATAATCAACTTCTTGAGAATCACCTAATCCACAAGAGATGAACTATATATTTCACATGTCTTTATACCTTAACCAAAATCAAAATGGTTAGTACAAGATCAGTAAATCCACAAAAAGGATAATCTGTTACAAAAAGAAAAACTACTCTTAATATCCAAAATTTGTCCAATAAAACCCAAGGTTCATCAAAGACCATTCAATAAACAGTTGTCTATAAAATTCTTCAAAGTAATCCAAACAACAATTTTAAACCAAATATCTTAAGGATTTAATCGTATAGTCTTCCAAGATAAATCCTAACATTTATCTCCAAATAACATCAGTTACTCTTAAAGTATCATATTGAAAAGTAATTAACCTAATCACATATCTTCCATGATAGGTTAATCATTTCCATAGATAACCCAAAATCAACTTATTATTAATTCATAAAATCATCTAAATAAAAAAGATTTAGTCAAACTAACCATGAACTTCACATAGCCCAGTGGTAGGTGATAAATACCAGTCGCACGTTGGTTGTTGGTTTGATTCCTGCATCTTCATCCAACGCGACAGGTTGTCACACGGTATGTGTGTTATCCATTTTAAAAAACTATATAATTTTATATAATTACTCAAAAAGAGATAAATTCATCAAAAATAACTATAAAATAATTTAACCATGAAGGTTATCTAATAAATTTAATTTTGCATCCTAAAATATATTAACCAGTAATTGCCTCAAATTCAAGGATCATATAAACCCAAATGGTTCTTAATAAATATATACACAAAATAAAACATAATTAGTCCTTGAATAAAATTTTCATATATAACACATCAGGGTTACACATACTATAAAAATTCTTCTAATGTAATTCCATCATCAAATGAGCCTTAATACTTTTAAGAATTTCACTATCCTAAAATATAACATAACTCTTTAATCCCTTATATGTTGACTTCTTACTCATTCAACATTATTCATGATCCATTAACCATTACTTTTCAAATAATTCTGAAATAATTATTTCCTACAAACAAAATCATGAATCATATCCTAAGATTTTAATAACAGGAAAACATATGTTATGAAATAATCCATACCTTTCATTGGTCATTGTCAGTTTCTTCACCCTCAATCAGAATGACATACGGTATTGGTAAAAGAATATTTGTATGATCATGGTGATCCCATTCCTAAAACTTCTTTGTAGGACATGTGTTTTCATAATGACCATGCACACCAAATTTAAAACATTAAATTGATCCCTGAGAAAGAACTTCTTTCCCTTTCCTAGAGTTAACTAGATGATTCCTTTTTCCATGGCAGGTTCTTACTTTATGATCTTAATTTCCACATCTATAGCATCTTTTTGTCCCTTTGAAACATTTTTTAGGTGTTTCATTCCACATCTTTGACACATAGGTTTTTGAACACACTTACCTTTATGATTATTACCTGAACTTCCATAAAGATTTGTTTCTCGCATATACGATGCCTTATAAAAATCACTAATGTTAAGGTGGTCAATCATGACTCTAGATAGTTGGTTGAGAATAACCACAAGAGTTCTCATTAGAGCTCCCATGTCATTCAGTTTCTCATTCATAAAACCTTAGTAGTTTTATTCACATCCACTATTACTTTGGTGCCTGCTAGATCCAACTATTTACTAAAACCATAAAGGTCAGTGTGAGTATGTAAGTAAAATCACATATAATACTAAGATATAATTATTCATGTTATCTTAAACTCATTTAATTTATCAAAAAAAAAACTATGACTCTTTCTGAAATCCTAACCATTATGGTACTCCCACTTATGCTTAAAGAATACCCTAACCTCTAAAGTTATCTAAACCGACCTCTAATAACAATTATAATGACCCGACGTTAAATATTACATAATCTTGAATTAAATGAATAATTCAAATTTAGGTTCTTTTCAGGTTTAGAGTTTTAGAGAATTAGTCATAACAATTACATTAAAACTTAAATATTACATGCAGACACTACTACTCAGTATCCATTTTTTTTCATAAAAAACACTTAAAAAGAAACTTGTCTAGTTCCATGTTTTAGATAGTATGAATTTTTATTGAACCTATCCTTGACCCTATTCATCTTTAAGTCCTATGGAAAACATTTTAAAAACATGGGATGAGCATAAAAATCTCATTAAGGGATATAAAATAAGGAAGGAAAACATTATCCCATCAATAAATACAAATCAATGAAACCATATTTTTCAATCATAAAATACCTTATGAAATCATAAGATTTATGAATAACACACACAAATCATAAATCATAAAGGTTACTTATGGAATAAATATCAAACCTACATTGTAGCTATCACTGCTACATAGGGAGTTACACTTGGAATACCTATCACAGTATATTCCCTAAATCTTTTAGGAGAAACATCAAGTTTACCTCCGTTATGTTACCCAATGCATTGGAGAGCTATCTCGGGATCAACCACCCTAGGTTTATCACGGAACCACCTGTATATGTAAACAATGCCCAATAACCATAACATAATTATAACACATGACACATGTATAAATGAAATATAAAATTTCCACATTCCAATATATCAAATCAAGATATTTAAATAAACAATGCTTTATCAAATCATTTTCAAAACCATTTAAAAAGAGATTTTTGAATCAAAGTGTCCCATACCACTTTGAAGATTTTAAATAAATTATCATTTGAAAACATTAATGTCCGTATAAATAAATCCTAAAACCCATTTTGAAAACATTGAAATTAATGATAAATATTTAGAAGAATAAATCTTGAAATCATTTAAAACAATATTTTTGTTAAAGAGTTTTTTAACAAAAAGAGAGATGCTAGAATACAAATAAATGAGGAATACCATTTAATCAGAACTTTATAATATCATGAGAATAAAGGGATTCATGATATAATATGTCAAAGGATATTATATACACCATATAAGAGTGAATTGGTGCATAAAAACAATGAAGTCTCAATGGAAATGTAAATTGAGATGAAATCCCTTATAAAGATGGTATCCTTAAATTAAGGATAAATCAATTACATAATTATGTGTGAAAAATATAAATAAACCCAATATAAGTGGATATTATGTGTAAAACAATCATAGTTCATTCACACATATTCATAGGATTACATATTCAAGAAGTTCAATTTTAACCCAAAGAATTGAAATTGGTTCAAGAAGTTCCCTTACAAAACTTTGACAGCCTAACAACGTCACTTTAAAATTATGAAAATGAGCTGATGATACAAAAAGGGTATCTCATCACTTGGAAATAAGTTTTAAATCAATAAGGATATATAAGAACATATCCCAACATAATAATATGGAATGTTAAAGATATAACAAAAAGAATCCTTTTAAAAAGAGGAGGGTGAATGGTTCCCTTACCGATTTGGTAAATTACAAAACAAATGCCACATAAAAGAATGATCATACAAATAAGATGTAAATACTCATAAATGAAAGTATATTACACAAACATTACAATCATAGGTAGTACATTCCCCACACAAAAGGAAATAGTGGCAAATATAGCATGAATCTCACGGGAATAAAAAGTGAGATGAAACCCTTTACCACGTTGTAATCAACTCAGTTGTATGAACAAAATTTAATAAACACAACATTAATCACATTATACCATGAATATAATGAGAATCATGATAATATATATCAAATGGAAGTACACAATACACCACATTCAACGAATAAGTGGTGAAGAATGCAAATCTCACAGAATTAAAAGTGAGATATGAAAATCCCGTACCTCGTGTCTGACTTGACTCGATCGTTCTTTAATCTCCTTAATAATAAAATAAAGTTAATTTATACTTTCTTAAGAACGTTTTCCAAGTTTAATATTCCTTTTATACCACTTATTACTATGTTATAAACATTATGTAACCATTTAAGTTAATAACGTTCATTTTGTTGATATTTGGTACTTGAGTCAAAAATGGACTTCTTATAATTACATGTTGTTCATGTGGTCAAAGTTTCAATATATCCCGAATGATATTCACGATTTATATAACATATATATATCATATATATCCATCATATACATGTATTTATAATAGTACATAACATATGGAGGTAATAAATCAAATGCATCGTTTATGGAGATGGTAAGCCGTACGTACGCATGAACGATAATTTCATTTATATTTCTTATTTAAATGGAATTTAAACATAATGATACATAGGTATATTATAATTACAGTATAATATCATATATAATATCATTAAATCTATCTTTTATACATCCCACAAAAGGAATTAATGAGTCACATCACTTTGAGGGGGCGGTAGTCCGCACTTTCTCAAATGAGATTATCGTATTTACCCACTATGGAACCCATGAAGGAGTGATATAAATGGAAAATACAGAATAATAAAGAAAACATAAACATAATATATATCATATATAAATAAAATTCCATCATAATGGCCAACATGAGAGGCGGTTGGAGATATTTGAACAATCATTGTTTCGTGAGGCGTTAGTTTTCCATCCACAAAAACATTATGTTCTTCACCCATTAGATGGTGGTGTGTGTATGTGTAGTTCGAATCCTTCTCATAACAAAATCCTAGAATATTTAGGATACTGGTTTTGTTATAAATGAAAGAAATAGAAAAGATTTTAGGGATTGGAGAAGTAAAATAAAAGAAAACAATTTAAGATAAACTGTTACCTTTAATTTGGGTAACTCCCTTTGGTTTGAACCAAAGGACTTCTTGAAGTGCCTTATGCCTAAGGTAATGATTCTAGGAGGAGGAGAGATATGTAGGTAGATTAATTGGGCAGAGTTTGGACGAGACAAATGGCTTGACTGGTGTGAGGTATTGGTTTGAAGTGATCTCCTTTTATAAGGGGGAGGAGGGGCTCTTTAGGAAATTGTGAAAATAATATTTTATTATATAAGGATATCCGGTTTCAAAAGGTCCAAAAATCATTAAGGTCTAAGATAAGGTGACTAAAATTATAAATAAAATCATCCAATCAGAATTGGACATGTTTTGAATAATATTTGAATCATTATAATCTTATTTATTTAAATCATTTATTAATGAGGTAAATTTTGCATAATTATTGTGTTATAAATAATTTAATTTATTTGATGTCTAAAAATTATAGAAAAAATACCATGATGTAGGAAATATTTTTATATTTCCAATTAATATTTATAGTAAAAAAATATTACTTATATAACACCATAGAAAAATTAATTACTAAAAGATTTTTGTTTATGTCTATTTTGCCTTTACTTGAAATTAATTAATCCAAATAGTCATTATCACTCCTAAGTGGCTCAATGGGGTCCCAAAATCGACCCAATGATGACCATGGTCGTAAATGACTCAACCAATAAGGTTTGGACAAGTGTTATGGTAATTTTGATTTATTATAATATTCTTTTTACCTTGAATTACCTTATTTACCTTTAACCGCGGTAAATAAAAGTCAAAAGTTACTATTCACTAAAAATTATTTTCATCTTATTGAACCACATTTTAATTCTTGATAACAACCATATATGTTGGACTTTCAAAATTCAATTCAAAGAAGCACTACAATTTCATTTAAATCAAAAATTCAGTTTTTTAACTATTACTAAGTGGTTTCACTATTCATCGAAAATTGAAGTTTTTCAGAAAAATACCAAAATATAGCCTAATATTTATTTGATATTCCAAATTAAAAAATGATGTTTATTTTTCAAAATTCAAAACATAAATGTGTCATTAATTAATTTTAAAATTAATTCCTGTTGTTAAAACAAATAGTGTATTTTTAAGAAACGATAATTATCAAAAGATCGACACTTGTTTACGTCCAATTTCAAAGTGAAATTAATTCAATTGACCAAAATTGGATTAAATGGTAAAAATATATTCTAATTAAACTTTAAAACAAATTAAAATGATAATATAAACATATAAATAAATCATATTAAATCATATTTTTGAATTAAAATACAATATTTTCAGTATTCATTAAAAAATGATCTTTATCGGAAAAATCCCAAAAAATCACACAAAGTAAATTTTTATGTCCCCATTCTAAAGAAAGATTTTATTTGGTCAATTAGAATGTATTAAAGTGACCGAAACTATATTTAAAGGGGGTTCTCCATTAAAAGGTGGTAAATCGACCTTTTAATGTAAATTATGCTTAAAATTAGATTCATTCACATTTTAAGCCTATAACTTTTATTGGATAAAAGTAAACATATCTAAGAAACATGTATAATCACATTTTAGTTGGTTTTGTTCATTCCCACCAATAAAATGTCTAGGAGTTAACTTCCATTTAAAATAATAATATCTTATTATTAGTGTGCAACGTAAGATTTTAAAGAAACCCGTTGTTGCGTATCAGGTATGCTATCGAACATAGCAACCCCTTTAAAGGAAAATTAATATTTAATTCACAAATATTAATAAATATGAAAAATTTCTTATTCTTTATTTACCCGGGATGTTACATCCTTCCCCTCTTTTGGGAATTGCGTTCTCAAACTTTAAAAAAAATGGGCCTGGAAACTTCATTGAAAGTCCCACATCGGAAAAAGAGTCAGTAAAACTATCACATTAAAAAAAGAAACAGAAGCAAAAAGGTCACCCGAGATAACCCATACTACGATTCCATGTAGTAAAACATGGATATGTAAGAGAAAACAAAGGGTCAATTTATGATGGATAGTGATAGAAAACATGTTTAGGAGAAAGTTAACCATCAGAAAATCACAAACATGTGATGGGTTAAATGGTATTTGATTCCCCAGTAGGAAAAGTTAACAATTTTTTTTGTTTTAGTTTACTTTTCATTGAGGAATTTATTTATGAGCTTAAATAAAACATAAGGAAACATAATTACTTGTCATGTAGACTTTCATATCTTACTAGATTACTAACACAAACTCATATTTTCACCAAAAGATGAGTATTTAGGATGACTTGTTCACATTAAGAGTGCTATAATCAACTTTTTTGAGAATAACCTAATCCACAAGAGATTAACTATATATTTCCCATGTTATTATACCTTAACTAAAAACAAAATGGTTAGTACAAGATCAGATAATCCCCCAAAAAGATAATATTTTACAAAAAGAAAAACTACTCTTAATCTCAAACATTTTCCCAATAAAACCCAAGGTTCATCAAAGACCATTCAATAAATAGTTGTCTATAAAATTCTTCAAAGTAATCCAAACTACAATTTAAAACCAAATATCTTAAGGATTTAATCACATAGTCTTCCAAGACAAATCTTAACATTTATCTCCAAATAATATCATTTACTCTTAAAGTCTCATATTGGAAAGTAATTAACCTAATCACATATCCTCCCTAATAGGTTAATAATTTATATAGATAACCCAAAATCAACTTATTCTTAATTCATAAAATCATCTAACTAAAAAGATTTAGTCAAACTAACCCGGGACTTCACATAGCCTTGTGGTAGGCAATAAATACCAGTCACACTTTGGTTGTGGGTTCAATTCCTGCATCTTCATCCGACGTCATGGGTTGTCACACGGTCTGTGTGTTGTCCCTTTAAAAAACTATATAATTTTATATCATTCCTCAAAAAGAGATAAATTCATCAAAAATAACCATAACATAAATTAACCACATAGGTTATCTAATAACTTTCATTTTTCATCTTAAATGTATTAACTGGTAATTTCCTCAAATTCAAGGATCATATAAACCCAAATGGTTCTTAATAAGTATATCCACAAAAGAAAAGATAATTATTCTTTGAATAAAATTTTAATATATCAAACATCAGGGTTACACATACTGTAAAAAGTATTCTAATGTAATTCCATCATCAAAAGATCCTTAATACTTTTAAGAATTTCACCATCCTAAAATATAACATAATCCTTGAATCCCTTATAAGTTTACTTATTAATCATTCAACATTCTTCATGATCCATTAACCATTCATTTAAAAATAATTCTGAAATATTTCTTTCCTACAAACAAAATCATGAATCGTATCCTAAGATTTCAATAATAGGAAAACATATGTTAAGAAATAATCCATACCTTTCATTGGTCATTTTTAGTTTCTTCATCCAAAATTGGAATGGCATAAAGTATTGGTAAAAAAATATTTGTATGATCCTGGTGATCCCATTCCCGAAACTTCTTCGTTGGACATGGGTTTTCATAATGACTATGCACACCACATTTAAAACATTCAATTGATCCCTCATAAAGAACTTATTTCCCTTTCCTAGAGTCAAGTAGATGCTTCCTTTTTCCCTAGTAGGTTCTTGCTTTATGATCTTCATTTCTACATCTATAGCATCTTTATTTCCCTTTGAAACATTTTCATAGGTGTTTCTTTCCTTGTCTTTGACACATAGGTTTTTTAACACACTTTCCTTTATGATTATTACCTAAACTTCCATAGGGATTTGTTTCTCGCATATATGATGCCTTATAAAAATCACTAAGGTTCAGGTGGTCAATCATGACTCCATATAGTTGGTTGAGAATAACCACAAGAGTTCTCATTGCATCTCCCATAGCATTTCAGTTGCTCATTCAGAAAACCGTAACAGTTTTCTTCACATCCACAATTACTTTGGTGCCTTCTCGATCCGGCCATTTACTAAAACCAAAAAGGTCAGTGTGAGTATATCAGTAAAATCAGATATAATACTAAGATATAATTATTCATGTTATCTTAAACTCATTTAATTTATCAAAAAAAAAACTATGACTCTTTCTGAAATCCTAACCATTATGGTAATGCCACTTATTCTTAAAGATTACCCTAACCTCTAAAGTTATATAAACTAAAATTTGATAACAATTATAAGGACCCGACCTTAAACCTTACATAATCTTTAATTAAATGAATAATTCAAATTGAGGATCCTTTCAGGTTTAGAGTTTTAGAGAATTAGTCATAACAATTATATTACAAATTGAATATTACATGTAGTCACTACTACTCAATATCCATTTTTTTCTTAAAATAAAAACACTTAAAAAGATACTTGTCTAGTTCCATGTTTTAGATAGCATGACTTTTCCTTGATCCCGTACCTAACCCTATTCATCATTAATTCCTGTGGAAAACATTTCAAAAACTTGGGATGAGAATAAAAAGCTTAGTAAGGGTTATACAATAAAGAAGGAAAACATTATCTCATCAATAAATACAAATCAATGAAACCATATTTTTCAATCATAACATACCTTACGAAATCATAAGATTTATGAATAACACAGACAAATAATAAATCATAAAGGTTACTTATGGCATAAATATCAAACTTACAATGTAGCTATCACTTCTACATAGGGAGTTACACTTGGAATACCCATAACAGTATATTCCATAAATCTCTTAGGAGAAACATCAAGTTTACCTCCGTCACGTTACCCAATGCATTGGAGAGCTATCTCGGGCTCACCTGCCCTAGGTTTATCACGGAACCACCTGTATATGTAAACAATTACCAATAACCATAACATAATCATAACACATTACACATGTATAAAGCAAAGGTAACATTTCCACATTCCAATATATCAAATCATGATATTGAAATAAACAATGCTTTATCAAATCATTTTCAAAACCATTTAAAAAGATATTTTTGAATCAAAGTATCCCATACCACTTTGATGATTTTAAATGAATTATCATTTTAAAACATTAATGTCCGTATAAATAAATATTAAAACCCATTTTGAAAACATGGACATTAATGAAAAATATTTAGAAGAATAACTCTTTAAATCATTTAAAAAAATATTTTTGTTAAAGAGTTTTTTAACAAAAAGAGAGATGATAGAATAAAAATAAATGAGGAATAACATTTAATCAAAACTTTAGAATATCATGAGAATAAATGGATTCATGATATATTATGTCAAAGGATAGTATATACACCATATAACAGTGAATTGGTGCATAACAACAATGAAGTCTCAATGGAAATGTAAATTGAGATGAAATCCCTTATAAAGATGGCATCCTTAAATTAAGGATAAATCAATTACATAATTATGTGTGAAAAATATAAGTAAACCCAATATAAGTGGATATTAAGTGTAAAAAAACCAGAGTTCATACACAAATATTCATATGATGGCATATTCAAGAAGTTCAATTTTAACCAAAAGAATTGAAATTCGGTCAAGAAGTTCCCTTACAAAACTTTGACAGCCTAACAACGTCACTTTAAAATTAAGAAAATGAGACGATGATTCAAAAAGGGTATCTCATCACTTGTAAATAAGTTTTACATCAATAAATATATATAATAACATATCCCAACATAATAAGATGTAATTTAAAAGACATAACAAAAAGAAGCCTTTTAAAAAGAGGAGGGTGAATGGTTCCCTGACCGATTTGGTAACTTACAAAACAAACGCCACATGAAAGAATGATCATAAAAAGAAGATGTAAATACTAAAAAATGAAAGTATATTACACAAATATTACAATCATGGGAATTACATACACCACACAAAAGGAAATAGTGGCAAATATAGCATGAATCTCACGAGAATAAAAAGTGAGATAAAACCCTTTACCACGTTGTAATCAACTCAGTCGTATGACCAAAAGTTAATAAACACAAAATGTATCATAGTATACCATGAATATAATGACAATAATGATAATATATATCAAATGGAAGTAAATAATACACCACATGCAATGAATAAGTGGTGAACAATGGAAATCGCACGGAATTAAAAGTGAGATAAGAAAATCCCTTACCTCATGTCCGACTTGACTCGATCATTATTTAATATCCTGAATAATAAACTAAAGTTAATTTATACTTTCTTAAGAAACTTTTTTATGTTTATTATTCCTTTTATATAAATTATTACCATGTTATAAACATTATGTAACCATTTAAGTTAATAACGTTCGTTTTTTTCGATATTTGGTACTTGAGTCAAAAATGGACTTCTTATAATTACATGTTGTTCATGTGGTCAAAGGTTCAATATATCCAGAATGATATTCATGATTTATATATCATATATATCATATATATCCATCATATACATGTATTTATAATAGTACATAACATATGGAGGTAAGAATTGAAATGCACTGTTCATGGAGACGGGAAGCCGTACGTACGCATGGACGCTACTTTCATTTATATTTCTTATTTTATCAGAATTTAAACACAATGATACATAGTTATATTTTAATTATAGTATAATGTCATATATAATATCATTAACTCTATCTTTTATAAATCCCACATAAGGCATTAATGAGTCACATCACTTTGAGGGGGTGATAGTCCGCACTTCCTCAAATGAGATTATCGTTTTTACCCACTATGGAAACCATAAAGGAGTGCTATAAATGGAAAATACAGAAGAATAAAGAAAACATAAACATAAAATATATCATATATAAATACAGTTCCATCATAATGGCCACCATGAGAGGCGGTTGGAGATATTTGAACAATCATCGTTTCGTGAGGCGTTAGTTTTCCATCCACAGAAACATTATGTTCTTCACCCATTAGATAGAGGTGTGTGTAAGTGTGGTCAGAATCCTTCTCATAACAACAAAATAGTATATTTAGGATACTTCTTATGTTATAAAAGAAAGGATTAAAAAGAGTTTAGTGGTTGGAGAAGTAAAATAAAAGAAAAAAATTTAAGAGAATCTCTTACCTTTAATTTGGGTAACTCCCTTGGTTTGAACCAAAGGACTTCTTGAAGTGCCTTCTGCCGAAGGTAAGGCTTCTAGGGGGAGGAGAGAGATGTAGGGAGATTGATTGGGAAGAGTTTGGATGAACCAAATGGATTGAGAGGTGTGAGGTATTGGTTAGAAGTGGTCTCCTTTTATAAGGAGGAGGAGGGTCCCTTTAGGAAAGTGTGAAAATATTATTTTATTATATAATAATATTCAGTTTTAAAAGGTCCAAAAATAATTAAGGTCAAAGATAAGGCGACTCATATTAGAAATAAAATCATCCAGTTAGAACTGGGCATGTTTTGGATAATATTTTAATCATTATAGTCTTATTTATTTAAATCATTTATTAATGAGGTAAATACTGCATCATTATTGTGTCATAAATAATTTAATTTATTTGATGTATAAAAATTATAGAAAAAATACCATCATGTAGGGAATATTTATAGATTTAAAATGAATATTTATAGTCAAAAAGGTTACTTATATAACACCATATAAAAATTAATTACTAAAAGATTTTTGTTTTTGTCTATTTTGCCTTTACTTTAAATTAATTAATCCAAATTGTCATTATCACTCCCAAGTGGCTCAATGGGGTCCCAAAATCAACCCAAAGATGCCCATGGTTGTAAATGACTCAAAAAATAAGGTTTGGACAAGTTTTAATGTAATTTTATTTATTTTAATATTCTTTTTACCTTGAATTACCTTATTTACCTTTAACCGCGGTAAATAAAAGTTAAAATTTACTATTCACCAAAAATTATTTTAAACTTGTTGAACCAAATTTTACTTCTTCATAACAACCATGTATGTCAAATTTTTGAAATTGAATTCACAGAAGTAGTAAAATATTATTTAAATCAAAAAGTTAGTTTTTAACTACTACTAAGTGGTTTCACTATTCATCAAAAATTGATGTTTTTCAGAAAAATTAAAAAAATTAACCATAAGATTGATTTAAAATTCCAAATTCAAAAATGATGTTTATTTTTCAAAATTAAAAACATAAAAGTGTCATTAATTAATTTTAAAATTAATTTCCGTTGTTAAAACAAATAGCATATTTTTAAGAAACAATAAATATCAAAAGATCGACACTTTTTTATGTCCACTTTCAAAGTGAAATTAATTCCAATGACCAAAATTGGATTAAATGGTAAAAATATATTCTAATTACATTTTAAAACCAATTTAAAATAAAATTTAACCTTATAAATCAATCAGATTAAAACATAGTTTTGAATTAAAATACAATATTTTCACTATTCATTAAAAAATAATCTTTATCGAAAAAATACCAAAAATTCACACAAAGTAAATTTGGATGTACCCATTCTAAAGAAAGATTTTATTTGGTCAATTAGAATATATTAAAGTGACCAAAACTATATTTAAATAGGGTTCACCATTAAAAGGCGGTAAATCGGCCTTTTAATGTAAATTATGCTTAAAATTAGATTCATTCACATCTTAAGCCTCTAACTTTTATGGGATAAAAGTAAATACATGTAAAAAACATGTATAATCACATCTTAGATGGTTTTTTCATTCCCACCAATACAACGGATAGGAGTTAACTTCCATTTAAAATAATAATATTTTATTATTAGTGTGCAACGTAAGATTTTAAAGAAACCCGTTGTTGCGTATCGGGTACGCTATCGAACATATCATCCACATTAAAGTAAAATTAATATTTAATTCACAAATATTAATAAATATGAAATATGTCTTATTATTTATTTACCTAGGATGTTACAACACCACCAACTGATGAGTTTTATTTGTAATCACCACTACAAATTTATGGTTATAATGGTAGCTTTAATGAATATTCATTATCTTTATAAGGTAATAAATATTCTATAAAGGTGAATTATTATTTATATTTATTTCATTTCTTCCATTGAAAAGTGGAAACATCACTCATGCGTAAGTATGGATTACCGTCTACCCAATGTGATATAATTAATTTTTCATCACCACATTGTAAAAATTGTTATAATAGTGAATATAATTATTAAAAAAATATAATCATGTAATGATTAAAATTCTTGATTTTATGGAACCATAATAAAATTACAATTACCAGGACTTCATAACAGAAAATTTCATTTGAAACAAAGTAGTTATCACATGAAACTATAATTTTAATAATTTCTTTCATAAATAGTTAATAAGATGTTACGAGTAAATAAAATATAGTATGATTAATATATATGATTATAGTAATGGAATAAATTTACTATACATATATTTTTATTATAAATGAGGTTTGAATGTGTATGAAGAAATATAAGACCTCTAGTGAGGGTTTCTTGTCTTACATTCATTTTTTGTGGGACATATTCCATATTCAAAACTTTAGTTATTTATGTGGTGTATAAAATTACCATAAATATATTTTATTATTATTTTTAGGAAAATTATGGGGATTTTAAAATCCATATAAGTCTCTCCCTTTTTTGAGTCTTTGATTAAGATATTTCCATAGTTTTAGGGGTTTATCATCTCAGATTGTCTTCTTTGAGACATATGTTAGGTTATGCACCTATATTATTTTATGAGGTCTAATTAATACCACTTTTTAAGTTTATATAATTAATATACTCATTCATATTATATTTAAATTTTCATTTGAAATTATTATTTCATGTGGTATATGATTCAAATGTTACCATAGCGATATGAGATTTATGTTTCAATCCCATTTAAATCGGGATTGTTTATGATTGAATTTAAATTGAAGAAATTATATTATTCTTATACGATAAATAAATTTAATTTTAGTCTAATATATTTATTAATGTAATATTACCATTTTCATCTCCATTTTAATTAAAACAATCCATATTTTTTTAAAGAAAATCATACATTGATTCCTCTTCAGTTTGGGATTTTTTTTCTTATCGATCCATGTTTTCCTTAAAATATTTTCAAGAATGTTTTAAAATTATCATATAAGTGTTTAAAATAAATTTTACCAATGTTTTAATTATTTTAAAAATGTTTCAAACAAAACTTCTTATCATGTTCCGAATGAACTAATTTTTGACTTTTTACAAAAAATGTGAATGTAATCTTTGTTTTAATGTACTCAAGATGAACATAATTTCCCACTTTTATGACCTCTAAATTATTTGATAGTTTTTTTATTGATTATTTAAATGAAAATTTTTTCTATAATATTTTATAAATATTTTTAATTTCTATATGTTATTTAAAAATGAAATGGATTTTTTCCTCAAGAAACATTCCAGTTATCTTTTAATAACAATTTTTATATATGAAAACATTTGTTGATGTTACTTATTATTTATAGATGATATGACCAAATTATAACATAATTAGTATTTATTTTAATGTTTTATGATTATGATGATGATATGTTTATAAAAAATGTTCACTTCTCATGTGTTATTCTATAATGAATTGATGAAATGATTATGAAATTCGTTTCTTTTCCATGTGTTATACTATGATGAAATGATTAATGTTTTATGACATTGTGGAAACAATATGTATAATTTTAATTATTTTATGGTTTGGTATAGTAAATACCTCTAATTAATTGGTAAAATTATTATATATCATGATATAAATATGGGAAATTAGTTGATGTGGTTGATCCACTATGGGAAAAATTTAGGGATGCCTGATTCACTATGGAAAAAAGGTAGCGATGCCTGATCCTTTATGATATTATAAATATGTTTTGATACTTTATCCATGATTATTTCATATTCTACATAGTTAAACATAATATATTAAATAAGTATTTATGGGTGGGATATCCCCTGGGGGGCAATGGACTGCCTTTCTGGATTGTGTGTGTGGTGATTCTATGTGTTTAAATGTAATTATACCCCCAATGTTACATCCTAGGTAAACATATAATAATTAATTTTCATAATTATTAATATTTAAAAATTATATAGTAATTTTAACTTAAAAATTTATGTTATTTCCGATATCATACCCAACATGCAACAATGATTTTCTCTAAAATCTTTCATTGCATGCAAGATTGAGTCACACTGAAAAATAATATATTGTTAATATTATTTTTTAAGTAGTAGTTATCGACTATACATTGTATTATTTGGAATAAATATTATTGACTATATTATTTTTAACAATTTTTATTAAATATTTTTAAATTCATCCAATAAATTTTGTAGGATTAAAACAAGAATAAATCCAATTTTATGTATAAAAAGATCTATATTTTTAAATGGTAGTATTGCTGTCTTTTAATGACAGACCAATTTTAAGTCAAATTTTTGAAACCTTTATAATTTTTATATAACATAATAAAATTATTTATTTAAAAATAAATATGAAAATTTACTTTGAATTTTTTTTGGTATTTTTCTGAGAACATTCATATTTTGATGAATAATGAATAACACTGAATTTTAGTTTTGAACTATTTTTTCATCCAATTTATTTATATAGTAAAATTATGTTTTGGATTGGTTTTAATGTATAATTAAATAAATTTTATATCGTTAAAAATAATTTTCTTCATTTTAAATAATTTCACATTAAATTTAGATATAAAAACATACCAAACTTTTGAATATTTTCAGTTTAAAAACCCGTTGTCACATCCCTTCCATGGGATTAATTTTAAAATAATTTCTAACCCTATATATTTTTAATTTTTTATAATATATCAAATATTTGGAATAATAATAAAATATGATTTGTAATAATATAAACTTATCTTTTGACAAAAAATGATTAGTAAAAGCAATTAAAATTAATTATAATGATTATGGAAAATGAGCTTAATTAATGACTAAACTTGTAAAATATGGTGTAAAAAATGACCCTAAAATTGTATAAAAATTATTATTTGAAAATAATTACACCATTTAAACTCTAATTATATATAATGTTCAATTATTAACCCTTTAAGGACAAGTAAAACCTAGGGAGCACACAATTATTTTCATGAATACCAAATGACTCCATTTCCACTCTTATAAAAGGCACCCTCTCACATAATATATTTACACATTAAAATCCCATTTTTCTCAAACAAAACCTAACTAAATAATCTCTTAACATACATACCCTCACCCCAGAGGCTTCTCCTTGGTCATAAAGGCAACCAAGAAGTCTATTGATGCAAACCAAAAGGAGTTACCAGAAGAAGAAGTAACTTTCATCAACATGAATTTTTTACATTGTTTCCTTATCCATATACTTAATTTATTATTATTAAATGATTATATAATAATATAATTATCCTAAATATACTTATATGTTGTTATTATAAGTTTTTAACCTACACCTACACACAATTACATCAAATGGGTAACCAAATTACCATTTCAGTACGGAAAACTACGGCCTCACGTAACGATGATGTTCATTTTTCTTTTACCACCATTTATCCTTGAGAATTAGGATGGAATATATATATATATATATGATATATATGATTTATTAAAACTTATTTAATTTTCATATGCATATACCTTTATTCTTTCCATTTTGTGTAAATTTGATAACATCATTTGTGGACATGTGGACTATCACATCCTCAAAGTGATGTGATATGTCCGCACATTACATAGAATTTATAAAGTAATTGTTCAATTAAGAGAATATGAAATATATGAAATATATATTATAATAATTACATAATTAAATTTCTAGAAATACAATACATCATTTTATTTATTACCCTTTCAAACACTGAAAAAGTGATCACATCGTTCGTGGATGTGTGGAATACCACCTCCTCGACATGATATGATTAATTTTTTACATAAAAATAATTATATATATAATTATATATGACTACATAATTATATATTATATAATTATAATTCTAGAAAGAAAAATTCTCATTTCCCCTTTTCTATAATGATCATTAAAAAATGGGAATGTTACTCATCCGTACGTATGGCCTACCATATCCATGATTGTAACGTTTGTTCATTTTTCATAATAATATTTCATAATAATATTTCTTGATCAGATTTTAACAGTGTAATTTAGGTATAAATATTATTACATTTTCATTATTTTTATTCTAGAGAAGTTTATTTAATGATCCCTTTGACCATAGTTGACCTACCAAAGACGTTTTTGACACATAAACCGAATATGGTCAAAACACCTTGAGTAAACATAGTTGCCTAAGTAGTTGTTTACAACTTTATAATAAGTAAAATAAAAGTACTTATAAAATTAAATGTGTATTCAATAAATTAAATAATTAATATATGTTTATTATTCATAAACTCAAAGGCATACGAGGCAAGTTAGACTCAAGGTATGGGATTTCATCTCAGTCTCCTTTCATTGAGAAATTTCTTGATGATATAAAAATTTATTCTTTTAAAAAGTTTATATATAGCCCCTTTGACTCACATATCCATATTTTATCTATTATCTTGTTATTTAGTGTTTTTTAATTGTTATTATTTCATGTGTATTATGATTTGAATGCTCAAAGTGGTATGAGATTTTTTAAATGTATAAAGATTTAATCATTTCCTCAATTTTAGTATTCATGATATTATTTGACATATTTATTTATATTAATATAAAAATTATTATAAAGGAAATTCAATTTCAATTAAGTTATTTAGATTCTTATACAAACCTTCATGTTTTTTTTAAAAAGGAAACCCCGCTTTCACTTTTTTTCTTGGTATTTTGTTATTGAAAATGATTTTTAAAATGGACAAATTATTTCAATATCTTGAAATGTTTTCTTGTGATTAAAAATGAAATTATATGATTGAAATGTTTAAAATTGAAATCTTTTATGTGTTATGATTATATAATGGTACTTGGACATTTGATGAGTAGTTCTACGATAAACCAATGATAGGTGGTTCCTTGATAAAACAATGATGGGTGGGTCCCTTATAGGCCTCAAATGCATTGGGTATAAAAGTCAGCCATATGGATATTCTATTTTTAAGAGTTACATGTATGGAATTCAACAACATAGTTATTATATTTATAAGAGTGTAAGGTATAATGATGTCCTAAGATACCTTTATGTATTTTCTATTCTTGATATGGGTTTTATGGTAATATTGTGATTATAAAAAAAGGTATGAAATAGGATTATTTATAATGGAAATTATTTAATATTTATTAAGGGTGAAAGGTATTACTTAATTATAAATTTTTATGGGATATAATTTTTATCAATGGACTAACAATTTTCTTCTTTTTATATCCCTTAATTTTATTTTTATGCCCATTCCATGATTTTTAATTTTTTCTAGAGGACTTAAGGATGAGTTAGGGATTGAAATAATTCATGTTGAAAGTCAGGAAGTATTTTCATAAAAAATATTATGCTTTATTTTTTATAAGTTTTATATGGTAGAAAAATGGATACTGATCAAAAGCTTCCACTTTGTATTTTATAGTTTTGTTATGTATCAGTTATGGCCCAATTATCTAAAACTCGAAACCTAAGAAGATCCACCAAGAGAAAGAATGTAAAAATCATAACATAACTCGATATTATGTATTGTTTTCAGAATGGGTCCTTATAGTTAGAATCAGAGGTTAACTTAGATAAATTTATTAGTTAGGGTAATATTAATAACTTTCTCTTGAAATATTTTACCTTGTGGTCAAACTATAATGATATAGCATTTAAATATTACCATATTTCTTAATTTAAAGTATGTTTTTTCATAAGGGTTTCCAGTAGAGGAAATTGGGGAGCTATAGTTAGAAAGAACCAAATTGAAAAAATCTTTTCTAATAAGCATCTTGAGATGGTTTTAATTAAAATATAATAGTTTGTTATTGTGATTGATTAATTGGAATATGCTATAAATGGTGTTGGTTTCATAATAGAGAGAAACTATTTGTACCAAATAAGAACATGAAGATAATGGATCATTTTATAATACAAAAGCCCCCATAATTTAGAGGATCATCTAAACCTATGCTAGCTAAATGAGGGAATAAATAAGATGAAAAGATATTCAATGTAATGGGTTGTTCAGATCACCACAAGGTTACTATTAAAATTTATTATAGTTTTAGTTGAAGTAAATTAGTGGTGTTCAATTGTTAATAATATAAAGGAATATAAAAATGTTGATGCATTGTAATTAGTTAAATTTATTAATATTTTCCCTAATAAATATTTTCCTAAGTTTGTTCTTCATCGGATGGAAAAAAATTTTGGAGAGTTTTGTGGTTGTGTTAATAGATGATATTATAGTATATTATAAAATCCATTAGGAACATGAAATTCACAATAGGATTATTCTTAAAACTTTAAAGAAAAGAAACAATATGGAAATTTGAATAAGGGTGAATTTTGGTTTCAAGAAATTTCAATCCTTGGACATTATTTCTAAAGATTATATAAATGTTGACCCTACTAAAAAAACATATTGAAGAGTATACAAGACCAACCAATGTCTTAAAGATTAATAGTTTTTTTTGTATTTTTGGGTTATTATTGGTGGTTTGTTGAAAACTTTTCTTGTTTATCTATGCCACCAACTAAGTTAATGTGATAGGTAGTTAGGTTTTTCTAGTCTCAATAATGTAATATTAATTTTCAGGAACTCTAAAGAAGACTTCCCAATTCTCATGTTTTGTACCTTCCTTCTAGAAATGGTGATTTTTTAATCTATAGTAATGCTTCATTAAAATTACTTGGTAGTATCCTAATGTAGAATAAAAAATTAATTGCTTATGACTTATTTCAGTTGAAAGCTCATGAGTTGAATTACCTTACGCATGATTTGGAATTAGGTGATATTGTATTTACTTTAAAAATTTGTTGGCATAATTTTCATAGTGTAAAGTGTGAGATATATACTAAAACTACAACAGAAATTTCCATTGGTGGTGATTGTTTAGTGGCGGTTCCCAGTACCGCCGCTAAACCTTTTTAAAAAAAAGGTTTCACGGCGGTTTATAATAAACAACCACAAAACAAGGTTTTTTTTACACCGAAAACCCTTCCCCCACCCCAACCCTCCTTCTCACCCAGTGACCCTGCTTCCCCCAGTCCCCTGCTTCCCCCGCGACACCGGCCCCCCGTGACCCCAGAGACCCCTCGACCCCGGCGACCCCATGACCCCAGCGACCCCGCGACCCCAGTGAACCCGGCCCCCGTGACCCCGGCGACCCCACGACCCCAACGACCCTGCTTCCCGGACGACTTATTCAAACCCTAAAGTTTTATTTCTAATAATGTTCTTGTTTTGATATTATATAATTTTAATTGATCTTTATTGATTAAATATTTCCATTCCATGTTGATGAAATGTTTTCTTAAATCTATGATCTTGGTTTTTTGGTGGTTTTATTGATATCCTTGGGAGGATTCCAGATAAAATTATATAGAAGATATGGTTGCTGGGAAAATGAGTTTGGAATAATGCAATGGTTGGGATGAAGTGATGGTTGGATGATTCGCTAGAGGTCGTTTATTTAATTATTGGGTGTTTTTTTTATATTTCTAGTTGTGACCTTCTTAATTTATAGTCATTGTTATTGAATTTCTTGATGTGATAGAACACTACCTTGAACATGTTCATTGGGTGATTAATTAATTTATGCTCATGTTGAGTTTTTGTTTCCATATAATTTGAAATATGGATCCCTTACTGTGATTTAATGTTGGAACCCAATTATAGGTTGGTTAAAAAGTTTTGGTGCTTTCCATGTCTTGATATAATGTATGATATGTGTGTTAACATGTTTCTTTATATTAAACTAAATATTTGTCACTGAAACATTATCAATATTTTTCCTGGATGATAGTACCAACACCTCAAATTTCATCTCCAAATTCCCAACATGATTCTACTATGAATCTCCAAACACCAAGCCCAGACACATCAACTATTCTTCATATACCCTAGTTTGATCCCCAAACCACATTAGCCACATATTGAACGACATTTTTGATGTGGTCTCCACCTTACCACATCAATTTTTATGAAAAAACACTAGTAAGTCCTTCTCTAGATGAATTATACCAAATTCACTCAATCCCACCCACCAATGCACTAACATATCCCGACCACAATGCCTTAAAACTCAAGGAATAACAAAAATGTTCAATGCCCACACCGAAGTCTAAATCTGTCTCTTAGTTCAACTCCATGGTCAGATCCTCGATCATCCCATTTAACCATAATTCTCCACTCATGAGCACTAACACATATATGATCCAAATCCCCCTCAAGTCACACCACTACTCTTTTCTATGTGAATAAACCAAAGATAGGTCTAGGAATTCAATCCACACAAGGTTTGTAGAACCTCAAAACCTAATCTCCCAAGTTATTTCATCATCCATTTCCATGAACACCACCACTTATCATGCCTCAAGACTACCATCCCTCACGTGGTTCTTGCCACTCCAAATTAACAATGTGTTCAGTTTTGTATGCATTATTAGGTTTTCCCTAAGTATTATTTATAATAGATTTATTCGATATTAGAGTTTTATGTGAAGACTATATAGAGAACTTAGGTTAGAGTTATTCCAAATTAACAATGTGCTTTGGTTTTCATGGTAAAGTAGCTACCATGTTGTTAGCACACTGTTTCTATTTACCAAAGAAACTTCCCATATCACAAACAGTATAGGGTTCATATCTAACTCAGGGGCTCATCTTTTTTTATATTATGTTTCTGTAATATTGCACTATCGTATATATGAGTATCTTTATCTATTTAGTAGTAAATATGTTTATTAATTTTTTTTATTATTGTGTAGGAACATTGTGATATACATGGATAAAAGCTGGATCAAATTACCAAGGAACACACCTCAGTATGTTAAGGGTTTGAATGAGTTTATAGATTTTGAAATTTCTAATCGATCCATTGAAGGGAGAATAAAATTTCCATGTCATAAATGTAAATTTAGAACATGGTTGAAGGGAGATGAAGTTTATGAACATTTAATACTGAAGCAATTCCCTGGTCAATATTTGTGTTGGATTTGGCATGGAGAATCAAATGCTACAGAAATATTGAGCACTAATGTTAATCCACAGAATGAGGTCCCAAGTTTGTCGAAAATGGAAAATGAAATGCAAAACCTCATAAATGATGCATTTGGCACTACAAGACACCACTATTAGCATCAAAACATATCAGAACAACCAGAAGAGGGTACTACAAATTGCATTGTGACAAGTGATGTTTTTGAGACTCTAACACAGGCAGATCAAGATTGTAATATATCATTGGATCCTCCTCTTGATTCTGTGGATCCAAATGTAAGAGAAAACTTAAGTGAGGAAACGTTGTTTCATGATTTAGTTGAAAATGAAAATCAAGAGTTGTATAGTGGGTGTTTGAAATATTCAAAGATTTCATTTCTGCTGAAGTTTTACCATATCAAATGTTTATGTGGAATTATAAATAAGGAAATATCCATGATATTGGAATTGATTTGTGATGAATTTCTTGAAGAAAAAATCCAATAATATTTTTATGATATGAAAAAAGTTGTTAACAAACTTGGTCTGAATTATAAAAAAATACATGCATATCCTAATGATTGTATGCTTTATTGGGGAGAGGATTCAAGCAGACAGAATTGCAAGAAATGTTCTTCTTCTAGATGGCAGGAAAAGGGTGATGTTGGAAGTATTAATGAACATAATTTCATGGAGAAGAAGAAAAGGAACACACCTGCAAAGGTTTTGCATTACTTTCCTTTGAAGCCTCGATTGCAAAGATTATTCATATCATCAATAACCACTGAATACATGAAGTGGAATTCTATAGATAATAACGATGATGGGTTAATGAGAAATCCACGAGATTCCAAATTGTGGAAGACATTTGATTCATTACATCTAGATTTCTCAGCCTAATCCTTGGAAATTTCGATTGGGATTGGCTACCGATGGATTCAACCCATTTGGGACTTTGAGTACCAGTTATAGCATTTGGCTAGTTGTTTTACTCCCTTATAAACTGCCTCCGTGGATGTGTATGCAATAAACATCTTTTATCCTTTCGATGATTATTCCTGGAAAACAAATGCCTAGAAATGATATTGATGTATACTCGTAGCCTTTGATTGATGAATTATAGGAGTTATAGAGCAACAGTGTTGAGACATTTGATGCTTCTTCTAAAACAATGTTCAACATGCATGCTGCTTTAATATAGACCATTAGTGACTTCTTTGGGCTTGGGAATTTATCAGGTTAGAACACTTACACGGATTTGTCTTGTCCCTTTTTTATCTTTTTTTTTGAGCCCAAATAGTTACCTCACAGTAGAAAATGGTGCTTCTTATGTCATCGAAGAATTCTCGATGCATCTCATAGATTTCGGCCGAACAGATCAAAATTTAATGGTTCTATTGATCGTAGACCACCTCCAAAGTTGTTAACTGGTTCTGAAATATTGACACAACTTGAAAATGTTGAAACAAAATTTTTGAAGGTTCGTTATTTGAATGATAGTGGAAAATGGGTCTGAAGTGCATCGTCAAGCGAAATCGGAATGCAACAATGGAAGAAAAAAAGTATATTCTTCAAACTTCTGTATTGGGAATTTAATTTGTTGCGTCATAATCATGATGTGATGCATATTGAGAAGAATTTCTATGAAAATTTGATTTTCACATTGCTTAATGAGCATGGAGTGTCTAAGGATCATCTCAATGCTCACAAAGACTTATAAGCAATGAATATAAAACACGATATCTGGACAGATGATAATGAAAAGTATCCTCCGGAAATTTTTGCAATGAAAAATAGGGGTAAAGATACATTCCATCGAATGTTAAAGAATTTTAAGGTATCTTATGGGTATTCATGTAACATCTTGAGGTGTGTTGACTTGAAGAATCATAAGTTACATGGATTGAAAAGTCACGATTCACATATTTTGTAACAACAGTTACTACAATTGGCATTGCGTACATTATTACCTAAAAAAATTTACTGCTGTTGTACTCCAATTCTACACATTTTTTAGACAACTCTGTGAGAAATATCTACATCCATTTTAGCTTGACAACCTCCAGGAGAGGTTTGTATTGACCCTTTATGCAGTGGAGATGATCTTTCCTCTGTCGTTTTTTACTATAATGATGCATTTAACTGTGCATTTGGTTGAGGAATCTAAATTAGGAGGCCCCGTTCATTATCGATGGATGTATCCAATTGAGAGTTACTTTATTTATATGTTTTTCAGTTAAGTAAACAATTTTTGGTACTTAATTAAATGAATTATTATGTTTATTTTATTTCACAGATATCTTGGGCATTTGAAATCATACGTGAGAAATAAAGCTCAACCAGAAGGCTCTATTGCTGAAGGCTATTTGGCTAAGGAGTGTCTTACCTTTTTTTTATCGATGCTTAGATGATACCGAGACAAGATTTAATCTAGTTGGATGTGTTGATGACACATCAAATCAATCTCAAATACATTATAAATCCAAAATATTTCATATTATTGGCCGATCAGTTGGGAGGACCTCAAATGTGACACTGACTGAATTGGAATTATTACAGGCACCTATATATGTGCTGCTGAATAGTGAAATTTCAAATCCATTTATTGAAGAGTAGAGGATACAAACAAAGAGGAGAATGAGAGGACGAACATGAAATAAGAAAGATATAATGAAAGCTGTTAATAAAGAGCTTGTAGAATGGTTTGCACGACGTGTAAGTTCATAAATATTGCAATAAATACAAATATTAGTTTGACACATACATTTTGTTAATCTAATAAAGTATATTTATTTTTTCAGATCATGAATACTGATACTTGAGCATAGGTGTCAGAATATTTGAATTTTCTTGCTTGAGGTCCTCTAAAACAAGTTAGAAAGTTCGACGCTTATAATGTGAATGGATTTAGATTTTGTAAAGTCGGTCGAGAAGTGGGTTTGAAAACACAGAATAGTGGTATATTTACATTTTCTGAAGTGTAATACTATGGAAAGATGCATTATATTATTGAATTAAAATACCACGGACATTTTTATATTGTATTATTTAAATGAAAATGGGTCAATATTATTAGAGGTGTAAAAAGAGATTCCTTGCAATTTACTTCTGTGAACTTATCTCGCTTGATGGATGTTGGTGATTATGAACTGCATGATCCATATATCTTAGCATCACAATCAAAAATGGTATATTATGTGAATGATGTTGTCGATAAAGGGTGGAGTGTATTTCCTCACGTAATACAAAGAGATTTGTATGATATGGGTAATGAAGTGGAAAATTTGTCCTCTGAAATTGAATTTAATCCACAATAGGAAGCAAAATTATTTCTCTATCATGATATTGAAAATATTAGTATATCAAGGATGAATGAAGTGGATGAAGCAATGGAGCAGGAAACTGACATGATTGAAGGGGAAAATGATTGTATGTACAATTATTTATTTATTCATCAACCACTTGTTTCATTTCTGCAGTCATTCATTATCATTGTTATATATATTTTTTCTTTTAGTACTGGGCATCTATTATCAATTTTATTTTTTTTTCTGCATAATTTTCTTGAAATATAAATTATGAACTCATCTTTATTTTTTTAAATGATAAGAATGCCAAGGAGGAAGCGGTACACTATTTCATCTAGTTCTGCGACAGATGACGATCCATCTGGATCCCTCCCCACGACATCTGAGGCACCAGCTGCCTACACCCCTACACCATATCCCCCTGCACCATCTCTCACACCATCTTTGGATGTCCCATTAGAGGGTGAGTCATCAAATCCCCCTTCAAGAGCCTCAGTAGTGGGGCAGTGACACACCCCTTCCAGTTCATCACGGGCATACTAAAGTGTCACTGTCATAGGTACAAATTTTAATTAAATAAATTTATTTAATTTTTTTATACTAATTGTTTCTTCAGTGAAGATGAAAAAATGCAACCATGGAGAAAAAAATAAAAAGTTCATATTTTTGGAATATGACTGGCGAAAAGATATTCATGCCATCTGATTCTTATGGGGTCCCGACAGATGACACTGTGGTGTTACTTGGCTAGATTCTAGGCCAGCTGGCAGCGGAGCCCATTTCCCTTCCTATTTCATATGATTATTGGAGACATATGCCTCCAATCTAGAAAAATGATGTTTTTTTCTCAAATAAAGTTAAAATTATTACATTATGGTTTAATTTAATGTCATGTTACTAATATGTTCAAAATGAATTTCTGTATACAAATGTTTTTCCACTTTACAGTTGTTGATGTGATAGCACAGAAGTGGACGTTGAAAAATCTAGGTAAGAAATGGACAGATTTCAAATAGAGATTGTGGTGTGATGTCAATGATACCTCATTGACTGTGCAACAAATGTATGAGAAGCTACCTAGTGGGGTACTGAAAGAACAGTGGAAAGTTTTTGTTAATAGACATCACGATGAGAAGCAGATGGTATTGAAATATATATTATTATATTATCCTCATTTTACATTTATACATGTATATGAAGAGAACATGACATTGAATACATTACTATTAAATTTCATTTTATTTATTTCAGGATCTCTCAAGATAGAATGCATCATTCGGGCTATGCATGTCATCCCTCACACTGCGGGCTCAAAAATCTTTTCTTGAAGCAGAACAACATTGGTAATATTTTAATTAGTTTAAATATTTATAAGGCAATATTATATGATTAATATATTGAATTGTTGATTTATCTTTGCTTAATGAAGTCACATAGTTTAGGGCACGAAGCATCCCAAACTGAACTGTGGTTGGATGTTCACAAGAAATCAGATGGAAGTTTTGTTAATGAGACTACTGAAGAAGTTGGGGTATGAAGTCAATTTTTTATTATAATAACTTATTATCAGTTTTTAATTTGTTAATATATATTGATATTTTATTTATAGGTAAAAATTAAAGAACTATGGGATGACAATCCTATGCAGTCCTACTCAGTCTCCCAGGATGACACGGTTGCTAAAGTCCTTGGGAAGGAGCATCCTGGGAGAGTGCGCGGGATGGGTTTGGGACCCGTATCATCTGAGGTTTTTAGTAGGACACTAGGGGTGGAAGATGCATCTACTCCTAGCTTTAGTCAGCCCATACCCTAAGATTATTAGAAAGAGATTGTTTCTCTAGGAAACACAGTTCACCAGTAGGGGGATCAGAGATCTACTTTGTAGAAAGAGTTGATTGAAATACATCAGTATATGATCGGATATTCCATCGGTGGTAGTGCATCGACTTGTGGTATGCAGGTAAATCACAAAAAATTAAAATCATTTAGTTTGATAACTTTCATTGGTTTTAAGTTTTAATATAAATATGAAACCGTATTTAATTTTCAATATAATGTTCTTACAGGTGACAATAGAAAGTAGTAATGAAGGTGGTGAGGGTGACGATGCATCATCAGACCATGAGTAGTTGTATTTTTCATGTGTGGAACAAATATGGGAATAGTTTGTTTGTATATGTAACATTTTTTGCAAATAGTTTCCACAAAAAATTTTCTTGTCCTAAAATTTCCCTGATTTCTCATGTTTCCTTTTATGCATTTTATTGATTTCTGATGTTTCTTTTTATGTCTTGATTTCTTGAGTGTGGTATACATCATTCCATTTAGGCCTGTGTTTAAATTGGTAGTCGAGATTATGGATTACTAGGAGTTAAACCCATTGTTGATGTGTTGAACAAATTGGGTCATTTTATAGTGATCAAGGGGATAGGGTTGTGGACACTTTAGTGAGGCCCTTGTAATTTGTCTTACTGGGAGGCCCTTGGGAGTAGTAATTGACCACCGCTAAACGACATTTCTCTTGTAGTGAATCCTATCTTTTTTATGGGGAACCAAACATTACGAAACATTGGGTTTAAAAACACCTAATATACTTATATAGATCCACCATTATATCGAATATCAATAATATGGAGGTTCTAAATATGGGTGGTATAGGATTTGAATCCACACACTCAAGATATGAATTCCAATAAGGTTGTACTCATTAACATCAAAACTCAATGTAATCCATATGAGAAGTGAAGGAATCCACCGACTCCTAAGATACTACATCCTAAAATACCATTGGGATAATTTCCTTATATTGATTGAGATATATACCCCATGAAGGTAAATATAGATAAAACATTAATGTTGTGGTAATTTGCATCAATTTATTTGATCCTAATCAAGTTAGACATCTCAGATCGACCTTTATTGATTGATTAATCTACTATTATTATATAATATTAGATAAATGAGGTATGATAACATCAACCAAATCACCATACATAATGGGTTTTTTCCCTATAGAAATTTAATATTGATTTTCACATGTTATACTATTTTGAATTTGAACTAGGTAATATTCTCTTATGTTGAGATGGTTTTACTATTTTTTAGCGGCGAGGGGGTAGTGGATTCATCCACACCTATTTCCTACTCAATAGAATTATGCTTCCCAATATCAACTGGGTTAACATTGAAGAAACATACTAATGTGTTACCACCAATAGGAAACACATATTTATATTGTAAGAGGGATATCATTAATTTGGGTGTGATCTCATAGGATAAATGATACTGGAGATGACCATGAGGAAAAAATGATAAAAAATTCCCCCACACATGCGGGTAATGTTTTCCATTGTAATTTTACAGTCACAAAGGCCACTTAGGACAGATTCTGATGCTTTTAGATATTAGATCATTATAACCATCCCTAGTATATTTTCTAGATATTATAATGGGCCTCAAGGGTGTTTAAACTAGTAGGGGTATAAATATACTCTTGAGTGTCAGTGGTTGGATATCCCCAGTGGGATAAACTTTTAGATGCTTGAGTATAGAAAATAGGAAAAAACACCCTATATATCTTCTTGAGTACTCAAGGTCACATGTTAATAAAAATGACTATAGTGAACATGATACTGATAATGATGTTCTAAGGAGATTTCTACTTTATGGTGGACATATTTATCCAAATCAATATGATAAGAGAAGAATGTGTTATCATGATATATTGAAAGGATACAAAAAGGATGGATGTGAAATTATGGACCAATGGTTTTTCCATATAATATTTTTAGTCGGACAACCTGTGGGGCATTATTACCTATAGATTACCATGAGTGTCATATAATGTCAAGATAGATCCATTTAGATGGTATTCCAGAAATAAGGTGTGAATCATCATGCACTCATTTTACATGGGTAGGAGACAATGTATGTCGGGGTATGGGGAACATATATTCATAGAAATTGAGTCCTATGTATGACATAACAATTATTTTTATGCCTCCCCATTGTGTTCCTTATGGGTACTATCAGCTTGTTTTTGGACTTGAACATAATTGTTGCATTTGGTGATTCAATTTTAATTGAAGGATGTAATGAAGGTATTGAAAAGGAAACACAATGAAGAAAACCATCAATTCATCATCAAATGTAAGAGTTCATCATTTATCAATCCAATTCCATGTTAATGGATTCACATTAGGTTATCTATTTTTTGATGATAACCTCAAATGGGCTTCCATGTATATGAATATTTGGTATAGATATCCTTTTTGATCTAAATTACAATGAATGGGTTTCACTAGTGATTCATACTATAGATTCTTAAAAATAGGTATTGGTAAAAGGTGTGAGATTTTGGGATCATCAAATATTCTTTGGGTGGAATCATTTGAATTATTGGATTCCCTTATAGATTTATTATTTTTTAATGAATAATATAAAAATACTAGTGTTTAATGAGTTACCCATATTCCTATGATCTATCTGAATATGTGTAGATATGAAAATATATGATTATTTGGTTAATCATAGATATAATACATGTTTATGATTTCTTTGTTTAGGTCCACATAGTTAGGAAATTATTCATTTTTCTCCATACAAAGAGGTTGTAGGTGTTTACATTGTTCGGATTAGGCCCATGGGATGAGCATCATATGAATCTCTATAAATAGAATCATAAAACACATAGTTTATTAATGATTAGTGGGATAAATCATACCATTTATGTTCAATTTAAATAGAAATATTTCAAGAATCTTAACTTTTTTGTGAAGGGGAACACTTTTTGAAAGGTACATAGAAATAGATAGTGTTTAAATTTATCATGAGTTTCCATTTCAGTCGCATCTTAGTCTTCAATGTCTAATTTGGAGATGGTATGGTTGTGGATTACACCCATTAGAGGGCCCATATATTGTTTTCAATATCATATATGTTGGTATGATGATAATGGCTGAATTCTTAAGAGACTGGGGCATACAACTTGAAGGTGGATATGATATTGTGATACTAGGAGGGGTATCTAAAATTAAGGACTATATAAAGAATCTAATACTAGAGTCTTTAACTATGGTATTTTTTTAAAGTGATTCATATTTTTCTTACCGCATAAGAATAAAAGCATGTTTTTGATGTTGGGATTGAACCTCATAGGGGAATGTATTGTATCCTAGTTAAGAGGAATAAAATACAATATAATTCAAGGCATTCATTTTAAGGTAATGTGACATGATTCATTGTAGATTAAAATTGTGTTTAAATGACATGTTCAATGAATTTTAGAGTTATCCTACTAGGTTTAGAAGGTGATTACTATAATTTATATCAATAATTATTTTAAATTATGATCAAATAGAACATAATGTTTTTGTGTATCATGATTTTTTTAAGACATAAGTTAAAAAAAGATTAGTTGTGTTACATAAAAGTGCACAATAAGGTATTGAGTGAGGCTAACACATGAGCTTCTCTAAGACACATGGTATAGTAGATGTGTGTGGTAATGGTATATTTGGGGTATTAAACCATGTAGGAGGCCCTCACATGGAAAATATAACTGTGTTTTACGCTCACTCCCTATATGGGAACACCGACACACATGTAGAACTAATGTTTCATTTTCAAGTGATATATATTATAGGGGATGAAGAAGGATATTCTAGATATATGTTTAGAGTGTAGTCAAATAATGGACCTATGTTTTACAGTTGATTCTATCATATATTTTTTTCCAATTTATTCTATATTTATTTCCTAGGTTGATGTTTCTTGTTGTATGTTAGTATTTACAATATGGTTCATTCATATATAGCATGTCAATGTTTACTTATTTTTTTTCAATTTATTCTATACTGATTTCCGAGGTTGATGTTTCTTGTTTTCTGTTGGTATGTACAATATGGTATTTCTGGTTTGATTTGTCTTTCAGGGATGTGGTGCAGTGGAAGCAGATTTTTTTTCTGGTCAGCTTTTAGCGCTGGTTTAAACCGCCATGAAACGTATATTGGTGGAGGTTTAAACCATCGCTAAACCATGAAAACCACTGCGAAATGTAAAAAAAATTATGTTTTGCAGCAGTTTTAACCGCCGCTACATAGTCACATCGTAGCTGCTCATTCTGTGGCTCTTCTAGTGACTTCAACGGCGGTTTTACGACCGCTGGATTTGAGTTTATTCGTGGTGGTTATAACCTCCATGAATAAATTGATGTCAAGGGCTCATAAAAACCACCGCTAAACTCAATAAAACCTCCATGAAATGAGGCATCTACGACCCTTTCCTTAAACCTCTACGAAATAGAAATAATAGCCGCTAATAGATTGGAGACGCCATATTACGCGGCAGTTTACAGAAACTACCGCCAAACCATGTAGCAGTGGTTTAAACCGTCGCTAAACACAAAAATAACCACTGCTAAACAGTGTTTCTGTTGTAGTGTAATATTAAGAGTTTGAAGTATATATTCACTTAGAATGAATTTAACATGAGTCAATTAAGATAAATAAACTGATAAAGAAATATTTTTTAATGATTCATTATTATCATGGAAAAGAAGACAAGGTTGACGATGCATTGAGTCCATAAAGTAATTCTATATTAACCATGTTATATTTGGAACATGAAACTTTAATTAATGATTTGATGAATTTTGGAAAATATTTTGTTGATATAGGGAAATCATTTATCTTGGTTCAGGTTTTGGTGCAGTCTAATTTTTCCTAATGAATTAAGAGAGCTCTTAAGGTGGATCAATCATTGTATGAAAATGGTAAAATATTTTAATAATGGTAATTTTTCTGATTTTAATATTAATGTAGAAGGTGTTTTATGATTTGGAAATAGATTATTCATGCCTTTTGATTCACTGTTGAGGAAAGGGTTGTTGATCGAATCTCATAGTTATCCATTTTTTATTCATCCATGAAACACTAAGATGTATAAATTACTTTGGGAATATTACTGGAGGGATTAAATGAAAAGAGATATTGATGAATTTACAGGGTAATGTTTAACTTGTCGAAAGGTTAGATTAGAGTGAAAATTACCAAATGGGATGATTAAAACATTTCCAGTATCAATTGGAAATTGGAAAATATATCAACAAATTTCATGGTAGGATTTCCAAATACTTATCAAGGTAATAACATGATTTCCTTTATTATTGATCAATTAACTAAATCTTTATAGTTTCCTCCCATTTGAGATATGATGTCTTTAATGAAATTTCAAGACTGTATTTAAAGAATATTTTAAGGTTACATGGATTTTTTCTCTACACTATATTATAACCTAATCCTAGGTTTACATCCAATTTTTGGAAAGGACTTCAGAAGTCATTGGGAACTGAATTAAATTTTAGGAAAACTCTTCAACCTTAATATGGTGGACTGTCTGAGAGAACAATTCAAATTGTGGAAGATATGATTCTTTCCTACTCAGTGGATTAACAAGGATGTTGGGATCAATATATTTCTTTGGTTGAGTTTTTATATAATAAAATTTTTCATTCTCATATATATATGGTATCTTTCGAGTCATTATATAGAAGGAAATGTCAAACACCATCGTTTTGAGATGATGTATGAGAAATGATGTTAATGGAAAAAAATTTGGTAGAGGAAATAGAAGATGAATTTTAGTTGATTCATTAAAACATGAGGAGATATTAGATCAAGAAGAATTTTTATACGGATAACTGATGGAAATATATTTATTTCAAGGTAGGTGATCATGTCTTTCTCAAAGTTTCTCCTTGGAAAAGTGTGATGCATTTTTGGATGAAGTGGAAGTTGACTCCACCATTCATTAAACCATATGAAATCCTAGATAAATTTGGATAGTTTTTCTACTAATGGGCCTTACCTTTGAGTATATCCCTGGTACACAACATATTTCATGTTTGAATGTTAAGGAATTACATAATGTATTCATCT
>CAUJRU010002804.1:0-64654 GCA_963277665.1 Viscum album | reverse complement strand
AAGTACAAAAAATATATTATCCATTGATTTGACCACCAATTATTCAATATGTGGTTCATAAGATCTAATAAATGTCGATGGACCTTTCCCTATAAATTATTTGATATCGACCTTCTTCCTCTAAGGAGAAGGAATGAAATCCACAATATTAATGTTATTGTTCATAACCACATACCTGTGGCTAAGATTCATAAACAAAATTGAACACCACCACCCAATGGATTTGGGATGTCAATCAAAAAATCGATGAATTGTCCCTCACATGGCTTTTTTCCTAGAATTTCAATGTTCCCACCATTTTATAAAAAAATGGGGTCAACAACACATATGTCAACAAGTCTGGGATAAATAAATTATAACTTTGTGAAATTAACTCTAATGGAATATCTTTAGGGATCCCTATGTATAGAAGTAGGAAAAAACAAGAATTCATGGATGGTTACGTATAAATAGTCTCATAATATGGGTTTTAACTAATGTTACATATACACAATTCCCAAATTGACTATACTATTATCCAATACAATCTTTAGAGATACTACTTTTTCTTACATGAATATAACCTCATTTTAATATAATCAACAAAATAGCATTATAAAAATATGATCTAACAGATTGGTATATTGGGAAAAAATTTACCATGCAGTAATTATGCAAAACTGAACATGATATATTATTTTTAAAATTTTCCTTTATCCATCAATTTCACATATTCTCTTTTTTATATGCAGTCCCCTAAGGACGTAAATTAAATAAAAGGGTGAGATAATGGCCAAGTATAAGGATAAATAATGACAAAATTAATAAAACCTTTCTTTGAATCATCATCATCATCATAAAATATGCATAGTATCATCATCAAAAACATGATAGAAAGATTAATATTAATAAATTCAATATATAAATTTATTTAAATAAAACAACATGTCTTAGAAGTCAAATATCAAACATAGTTGTGAAGAATTATATCATCATCTTGACCCATAACATAATTTCATTACACTAAAATAATAATTTTGAAAAAATATATCATAATATTCATGCATATATCACAGTATCTCATGATACATATCACATTACCCAATAAATTGGAATGATATATAATTATAGGATACCATGTCACATTATAAAATTTACATAATCATTCATAACACATAGAACATGCATAAACAATATTCATGATGTAATCCATATAAATGAATGGGTCTTATAAGGATTTCATCAATCATAAATAAAATTTGGGATTCTGAATAATATTGGAAAACCAATTTTAGTATATGATTAATCATTGAAAAAAGAAGGAAAAACAATAAGAGATAAGTTAAACTAGGTTTTGGAAAAAGAATAATTTTGGAAAATCATTGTAGTTGTCATAAAATAATTTTCAAAAAATGTATATACCAAAATATAAAAGGAACAGAAAAAAACTATATTTTAGTTTTAGTAAATGATTATATTCACTTAAATTTGGCATGAAAGTGAAATTACCCAAAGAAAAGGAGTTGGGTTCAAGAATCCCATTACCTTGTGTCAATAAAATTTATTCTCATTAATATTCTAGAAAATAAAATAATATCCATCAAATAATAAATCTAGAAATAATTATACATTATTTTATTTTTATAATTTTATTAAGTTTGTTTCTGGAAATTTTGATGAGTGTAGTGTTCAATTTCGTGATTCTGATAGTGTTAGTTATGTTGTTGTTCATGACGAGTTCCCTTGAATACATGTATCAATGTTCATATAGAATGACAATAAATATACTGAGATTTAATTATATATTTTTAAAAATAATAAATAACATTAAATGGGTTTACATTTCATTTTGATATTTTATTTTTATGATTAAATAGATAAAATGTTAATGAAAATGTTTTAATTTATTTTGGAGGATCTTATGACCATAACAATATTATATTATTTTATTTAATATTATTTCTGTATTCGATCAATAATAATAATATAACCTATAATATTTATAATAAAATATTTCATAAAAATAAAATTCTTTTACGACCATCCTTCAATGGTGTTAAGGAAAATGTAAACACTTCATCCATGAAGGCAATGAATCGACACACATTGGATGGTGTATTAATTTTTATATTAAAATAGATAAGAGAGTGTTTTGAAAGTGGATATCAAAATAATAGAATAATATTATAGTATATATAAAAAATATAGATTTTATGACAAAAAGAAGTATTGGTGTGAGAAGATAAAATAGAAAAAATGAAATGAAAAGAATTTAAAAGAGAACAGAAGAGTATTTTAGCTCTAGAATTTATTCTCCTTGAGAACATCTATAATGAACAAGTTTTTGACCAATATATTTAAAAAAAGGTCCTAGACACGTGGGTGAGGTATGTGATGATTATTGGGAATAATTTAAAAAATATAAAATTCTTAAATGGTGTGAGGATAAGTGATTGTGTAAACAGTGGTGGAGAGTATTGTTTTTGATTTTTTATCCATTAGTTTATTATTTTATATCAAGACTATAAAGAGTGTATATTATTTTAACTAAAATTGTAAAGGATTATAGATTGTTCAATATAGTCAGTGATAACTTCATCCACGCATCATCCATGATTCAGAATTCAATTATTTAGCTTATATAGAAAATTATGATATTTCACTATTCAGAGAAAAATACAACTATTTTAAATAAACCATGAGATTTACCCAATCCATCTTTAACCATGTACTATTGAAAATATTTTCTCAATTTTATTAAAATATTAAAAAAATTATAAAATTTATTTTTTTATTAAAATAATCATTTATAAATAAATAATAATTTTAATTTAATAAATGATATTATGAAAATTAAAAAAATTTAATAAAGTCTCATTAAATCATCTTATAATTATAAGAAAAGCAAATATTAAATTACTAATATAATTAATGAAATTATTTTTTCATTTAAATCATTATATTAATTATAAATTAGAAAATTAAAATTAAAATTTTAAAAATATACCGACACATATCAAATCAGTATTAACACATTTATATACAAATATTTTGATAATATAATATAATATTTTAATTTATAATATAAATAATTTTTTTTGAATTTCATATGTAATTATATGATTATATTGACTATATTAGTATTTATAATGGTCATTTGACTATTCTATCTAGGATATTACCATTACATCTTTGTTCCAATAAATATTACTAATTCAATTATTTATTTATGATAATGATGGTTTTCTTGTGATATATATGATATCTATGTGTTTAATTCCATATGACATAATTATAAGAAAGAAAAATTCTACAGATAAATGTTAGGGTTGTTATAGATAACATATATTGTCGAATATGCCTAAATTTTTATACGGTGAAATAATACATTTATCTATATAACCAATTCCAAATTTCAACATAAACATATAATAAATGGTTACAAAAATTATTTGAGAGTTTTTAAATTTATTCAAAGGCCTCAAAATTACCAGAAAACGTAACCCCTCAATTGTCATATAGTATATCTTAATTTTCTCCTATAAAACTGTTTAATAACAAAGAAATATCTTCTACAAAAACATTGTAATAACCATAAAAAAATATCAATAAAGACATACATTCTTATGCATTACTTAAATAAAACCACATATATATATATATATTCCATAAATCCAAAAATTATTTAAACTCCATTAATGATAATATAAACCACATTTTCATATATCACTAAATAATTCGAATTTAATCTATACATTCTAATTTACATCATCCATATCAGTCATATAATTATCCCAATATCATTATATTGACATTAAGAGAATATTAATGGTTATCTTTACCTTTATCATGTATCATTCATAAAATACCACCATTCTATTTAATAAATTTTCTTCTTAATTATTAACATTCATCATATTTTTTCACATTCTTAATGAAAAAAATCATGAGAAAAATGATGATATATTTCATAATTCATGACATCCAATACAACAATATATTCAAAAAACCACTTCATTCATAAACTAGATGTTTTGATTCAACATATTATTCCTTAATACATCCTTCCTTCCTTTTTTCATTTTGAGGGTCTTAACCATAAAAATGAAAACCTATACATGTACCACTTTTATGATATTATTCTTGAGCATCCCCCTAGGACATTTATTACATTAATTATGATACAATTTTATTTATAACATTTATCCTTTAATTATTAAATATGGAAACAATTATTATCATCCATTGTGATAACTAAACTTATCATTTTTTCATTGTAGTAAACTACGACGAGTCATTATTATGCTCACAAGAAAAAACATATCATTCCTTCAATACATTTTAGGTAGTTATTTTTTCAACATTCTCCATATATATGAAACCAAATCTTCTTTCCTCCGTGGTCTCCACCAGTCAATGAATCAAAAAAATTATATCTTAATTTACATTGTGAGTATGATATATGGTAAATGTGTATGTTTTTAATCATATATCTAGATAAATAATTTATAATAGTCACAAAATCCATCAAACTAGTCATTTTACCCTTTTTCACATCATCAAATTATCTATCATATTTAATGTTATGATATCGCCTTTTTGATTTTTACATTAACTTAATCAAAAAATTATAGTGCGAGAAAAATATTTGAGGTGAAAAACAAAATATTCATTAAGAATAATTCAACAGAAGTCTAAATCGTGAATCCTAATTTAGAATATAAGATTCCATAGGATTATCATATTTCATTGAAATTAATAATTTATTTAATTAATAGTTAATTTTTCATAAATTGTGCCTGATTTTACAATAAATTCCCCCACGGTGTGTCAAATTAGGTGTCCATCAAAGACCATTTTCAAACACCATGTGACGATTGAGTTTTAATCCATTCATTATTTTTAGTGTTATTACCCTTAGGTACAACTGTTCTAGATCCATATAAAAATGCAGTATCTAGACAGGGATTTAATTACATAGAAATAAATTTATATATCCTTTAAAAAAATTCCATCACAATTTTTTATACATAGAGTTCACCTTATACTTTTACATAGTGTTACCCCTAGACATTCCCATAGCTATATACATGGTATCATCCATAGGTATATTAGAATTGTTTTTATCATTATATTTTACAATGGATAACTAAACCATTCCATTAAAACTAAAAACAGTTACCCCTGATTTTCTAATATAAATTAAACATTTCTTATGATGAATATTCGATATATGTAACAAAAAAATCAAAGAGTTTGAAATGTCATAGTGTAATTGGAGACAAGATAAAAAATCTTCATATTTGATGAAATATTTTAATCAAATCCCATAAATATCTTCCCTCGTTGTATTCTTCTATGATATACCCTACATAAAACCATTCTTCATAACTAGCGGAAAGTGAACATAAGAAAGAGAGTGGTATGATTCCAAGTAATGGTATTCAAGGGATATATAAACGATTAAAAAAAATAACATGTGGATAAATGAATTAGAACATGATAATGACATTTGAGAAACCATGCACTGCATATCACATATCCTAATCACGACTCAAGTCATAGATTATATTCGATCATAAAACAATAATAGTAATTAGATCAAAGAATATGATACATGAGATCATATAATTTTGACATGGTATATATTTTTGGAATAAATATAATCAAAGGAAATCCATTGTCATGTATTTCCATCAAGAAATTCATAACATGTTATGATTGGGATAGTCACCCATGTACCTTCTTCTGAATTGTGATAACCACCCATGTAACCTCTTTTGGGGTTTATATAACCTCCTGTTAAAAATTATTCATGCTTGGAGATCTTATAATATACCCATTCATCTCATTTGACATAATGATATAACCAAGTAATTGGAAGTAGATATAAGTATCAAAAATCATTTAATCTAAACATGTGTGGGCCAGAAAATAAAAAAAAACATTCTTCATACCAAAACCCATGAAATAAATGTTATTTATAAAAATATTGTCACACAATCATCCATGTAAAATGATTATGTTTTCAAAAAATTTCATCATTATAATAACAACCCGTTTATAAATTTAATAAAAATGGTATCAATAAATTTTACCCCAATTATTGCATAAGTGACATCAAATGTTTTCACCTTAGATGGAAATAATTTTGAAATGTCACTGAAAAATTTCATGAGGAAAATATAATTAATACATTAAATATTTATGATCAAATAAATTATTTCACGATGAATATTTTCTTTCAACATTGGAAATTACTTTTATAAAACTATTAATTCACAAAAAATTAAAATTATGATCAATAAAAAAACATAATGAATTATATGTGAAGACTTAAATAATTGATATATCATAATGCTGAAAAATTACATTTATTCTGTACACATAAAAAAATATTTCCCTCGCATGTTTATAAAAAATTCAAAATAACCTCATTTTAAAAAAATATTTATTTTATAACATTTTTTCACAATTTCAAAGATGTATACAAACTTCATTCAAAATAAATTTGACATTATTAAAAAATTTCTGTAGATCATTCTTAAAAATAAAGTACATTTTGGAAAAAACACTTTTAATAGAATAGATAAATATAATAAATTTTTAATTCAAAACTATTTTTGAACTCATGAGTATTTAAGTAAATGGAAAATGAATGGTGAAAATTAATTTGGAATAATTAATAATATTATATTTAATTAAATTTGTTTTTTTGGAGGTAGAAAATAATATTTCCCAATTTGAAACTTAATAAAAACAATCTCGATAAATAAGGACATTCTAACACAATACTTTTTCCACATTGGTATCTTTGGAATCATAATCCCAATGAATGAAATAAAATTATATAGTTATTTAGATCAACTATTGTAAATAATTGAATCACAATACCCATTAAAGAATAAAATTAAATGAAACATCAAATATAATTAATATAATATTATTCATGATATATCTGGTATAATTATGATTTTATACACCACACTAAGTAAATAAGTGGTGGATGTCACATATGTCTCCTGAAAAAATATTTATGGACTAGATATCCCTTACCATAAGTATCGATTACATTCATACACAATCAAATTTCATATATAATAAATATATTTTTATTATCCTTTTGTTAAAAAAAAGTCTAATAAAAACTATAAAATATATTTTCTATATATATCATATTATTACCCATTTATTTGAAATTTCTTTATAAATCACATTTCGTGTAACAAATGCTTTGTTTTCCTTCTATGTTTTGATTTGGAATTAATTTCCCAATTATTATGGGAATGGGTTTTTAATATATATAATTTTATGCATGTTATACAAATAAAATATGTATATATATAAAAATATATTCACTATATATTTATTTATAGAAATCCATAACTTTTAGAGAGGGAATATTAAATACATCATCTATGGACAAGGTAGGTTATAGATATGCATAAACGTTGTTTCTATTATCCCACCAAATGAAATGAAAAAATTAAAATATATATTACCCTTAAAAAATAATTTTTATGTCATATATATCACATATTTTCATTAAACTTATTCATATAACATTTTCATAAAGCATAAGTGATGAATGAATCACATCGCTTCTTGATGAGGTAGTGAACCGTACAAAGAGGCAGTATTATCATATTACCAACAAATGGTATATCGGTAGGAATATGTTATATAATTAATAAATTAATATTAATATTTTATATATATCATATAAATATTTTGAATTATTATTATATATATATCCATGAGAGCTAGTGATGGAAATGAAATTACAACAGTTCATGAGGTAGTATCCCATCATAAAAAGGATCGACTATTTCATTTCTATTTAATGGATGAAGATATGGATATAAGTTACTCAAATAACATTATAAATTATAATTAAATTGTTATTTACATATGTTATTATATTTTATTAAATAGAAGATGACTTAATTTTCAACGTGTAAAATTAAAGAGAACTTTTTTTGTGATGGAAAATACCATATATTAGGACAACCCCAGAGTGGATATCTTATTATGGACCCCACTGTTGATCATTTGGAAGGAATATAAAATATGGAACATGCATGAAAATGTTTTTAATGTATTTAGGTAGCTTTTTATGAGAAAATGCACTTAAATGATGTCAATAAGTGAGGGGATGATGTGGCCTTCCATAATGGGTGAGGAGTGGAATTTTTATAAATAAAAAAACAATTAAAAATGGAATCCAATCTCTCCAAAATCCCATAAAAATTGATATATAATTGATTATAGGGATTGTGACATCCTTAATAGTATATGTAATGTGTACTTTGTAATTTTTTATCTTTTGGGTTTTGGGAAGATTCTGGGTAACATATTATTAAAACAATTGAATTTGAGAGATAATGGAAAGGAACATAGTTATCAATTATGGTTTATTTGGTGGTGTGATGATTGTGTTGAATAAATATATGATGATATTGTGGAATTTTCTATAAATTTTTCATGGAAATTAAAAATGTGAAACATTCCTAGTGAACTTTTTGGTGTGTCTCATGGTTGTCCTGTGGTGGCATATGGTTTTCCAAAACTGTGTGTCCCCTAGTGAAAATCGTGAACCCTTTAGACTGTGGAGTTATTATAGTTTGTTAGAGATTAAAATTAATGTATTTCAAAATATTAACTCCATAAATAATGGTATTTTGGGGTACAAATATATGGTACTCAGTTTTTTTAACTGTGATTCCTTCCCATATTACCATGTGGCGCCCTTGGAACTATTTAAAAGATCATTGTCTGCATTTACATTTTTCTTTATAAAGCATAATATTCCCATAATATCATATGGTATTGATTTCATCCTTATATTTTTATTTATAAGTCTCTATCATTATATTATTGGGGTAATTCCTTTATTCTGAAGGGACCAACTGTAGCTAGGTTGCATTTTTATCAATTAATCAATTTTCTTCTTAGATACTTATTGGATTTCTTCTCTGCATATATTATGAAACCTAAAGGGGATCTGTATTATATATATATTTGGGGTTTTCATATTTGATTCACGTTTTTTGTGTGGTTCTAGGATATTGATAACTTGATATATACTTCTCTCATGGCCGTTGTAGAATGATAATTGTTCTAAAATTGTTTTAAGGTGGGAGTTTATATAGAATGTGTTAATTGTAGTAATTTTTTTAATTATTTTAAATTTAATTTTTATTATTAAATTATTTGTAGATTTTTTTTTGAATCAGTGTATGTTATATCAATTTAATATGTTATTTCTTTGAAATGGGGGTTTTTAGGCAATCATTTTGATTATATTCTTGAACGGTGGTCTTGACTCGAAAATAGATTTTCTAAATCAAATTATTTTTTTAATTTGATATTTTTTTATAAATTATAATAATGGTTTGCAAATGTATTTTGTCCAACATGACACATTGGGATCCTTGGTTGTGCCCTGAACGGGATATAGGTAACCCTATTATGTGTAGCACCACATGGGGTTACATTATGATATCGATAAACTATGGAAGTTCTCAATGTATTTTTATAGAAAATATTATTTCTTTAGGATCTATTATTTATAGAACATATTCTCCATTTATTCGACAGAATATGGGATGATTTTCAATTTTTTAATTTTTGTTGCACAATAGAATTTTATAATTAATTGATTCTCACGGGTTTTCATATGAGGTTTTATCAAATTGGAAAATATGAATGATTATTTCATATATATGTGTCTAAATAATTTCATTAAGGGTAATAAATATGCATTATTATTTTATCATTTCTACTTATAATATAACTATATTTATGGATATGAATGGATTTTAATTAAAACCAATTGAAAATGATTTAAAAATCAGAATGGATGTATGAAAATTATTTCTAAACCCGTTTCTATTTTAAAATATATAACTAAGGAAATATTTTTATTTTAATGTGTGAATACCTTGTGGTTTTATCCTTTTATGATTTTTTATCAAAACCTGATTTTTACATTTTGTTATCATAGATATTTTATAGAATATATAAGTAATGAGATTACCATGTCGTTGAATGTTGGCTTCTCATTTTTTCAATTTCATCATATATGGATGGTTTAGATGTAATAGTTGGCCTCATAGAAACATGTTCTTTATATTTTCCCATTATTATACGGTTTTTTCTTTTTGTATTATCTTTTATGTATATTGGAATTATATTTTTCATTCATGATGTACTTTTGTTTTTTTTGGATTTTCAGTATACATGGTTCATTTCCATTTTCATATTACAACTCATCACCATGATGGGTGGCCTTTAAAAACATGTATAATTTCCCATAATTAGTTTTTTATATAATGATAATACAATTATTATCATCCAGAACTGAGTTAATAGTGCCTGAGTTTGGTTTTGTATCTTCGGTTGATTAAAGAAATGAAAAGTGTAATTTGGGTAGTATGTGTGGGAACATGCTTGGACAACTCGCTTCTGTGTCTAAACATGAGTTTCCATTTGTGGCCATACATTATTTTCCTCGACATATATTTTGGGTTGATGGTAATTTGAATAAAGTGGAAGGGTGGTTTATTTAAATGGAATTGAACCATATTAATGAATTTCATTCATTCACAGAACTCATAATTTCATTAAATTATTGATATTTTAAATCATGGTTATGATGCTTTATAATTGTTCTAATATTTTGGATAATTATCTAAAAATGATTGGCATTCATTTTTTTATAATATAAAATTCATTTATGAAGAGTTATTCAAAATATAAGTGAGTATGAATCATTTCCGGATCCATAGGATAATCGTCCAATGGAACCAACATTGGTTGAATATATTATCTATATAATTAATTATTTGGGACACACTGATGTCAAAAACATTGTATATATGGTGGATCATTTCTCTGAATCCCCTATGTAGCATAAACCAATGTTATGTGAAAAAAAAAATTACTTAATTACCTATGATGTGGACTGTATGAATGGAAATGATATTAAACTTCATGAAGAGTCCTAAAACTACTAAAAATTAGTCCTATACTAATTGAAATATACATGGATTTTGGAAAAATAGTTTATAGAGCTATTATACAGAGACCTTATACCCATATTTTTATCAAATACATTGTTATATGTACTATATATTCTAATTTACACTGAAACAAATTGGTATACCATTCATAATAAGACCATATATCAACATTTTCGAACAAATATTAGGTATAAGTCATATATATTACAACAATTCTTCCAAAATTGTTGGTATAACTTCTATATTGATACCCTATAATAATTGTTTTAAAAAAACCATAAGTATAGGTCATATTTAAACGGAATATTTCCCCAAAATCATCAATATAAACACCATAATAACAACCTATAATAATGGGTTTTTAAAAAACAATTGTATAGGCCCAAAATATCCAAATTTATCTTCCAACGCATTATAGAACTAATGTTGTAGATATTTCAATTTATTAATATTCATTTAACAAATTAAATTCAATACAAAAAAATATAATTTTCTTAATATACATAGATATATATATTTATTTATCATATTTTTTTAAAATATATTGTAGCATAGTGGTTATATCATTGAAATACATGCTAGAGGTCCTGAGATCAAATCAAGCAATGCATGTTTTTTGAAATTACATGTACTAATTTTTTTTGAAACTATCTATATAGGCCTATACTAATGGTTGGTTAAAAATAATGGTATAGGTCTTTACAGATGGAAGATAGGAAAATAGTCCTATAAACTATTGGTATAGCCTAAACCCATAGTTTGGGGGCTTATACCAATGGTACCAAAGTGTTGGTATATGATTTTTCGATTTTGTATAGAATCAATGCTGGGTTTTTTCATGTATATGCATTAAGGGATGGGAAAAATAATGCAGGATACTATCATGAAACTGATGTATTAGGATAAATTTACATTAACTTCGTTCAATAAAATATTCTATTAGTAGTTTAACCTAGAGATGTATCATGTGTCAGTGACCCAAGGGTTTCAAACATTGGATTATGGTGTGAATACTATAATAGGTTATTCCACCAACATTGATGAGAGGGTTTTTTTTGGAACATCATCACGATACAATCGATTAAAAACATTATATAATTTTTTTGTATCTATTGAGTCAAAATATTTTTTCTATTTTAGTAATCACATTCAATCTATCATTAATACTGGTAGTTGAAATGAATTTTTGGATGAGGTAGGAGTACATGGATGTCCTGGTAAGGGTTGAGCATCATTTGGTTTAGTTGTTAATAATGTAGATTCTTTTGGTGATAATGGTTAGTTTAGAGTGCTCATTTTCTTCATAACTAGCTTTAAGGGATTCATCATTGCATTAGTAGTTTATCTGCTATCATTGTAGATGTTGCGTTCATACAAATCCCAACATTATTGAGGCTCATATATATTTTCATCCTTTCATATTATCATTACATATTATGTGTTTAATAAAAGTATATCCATTTTATGTAAGGCAGGATCCACTATAACCAAGGTCTTATAGGTTATTATCAATTCTTTGGGGCAGGTCAATCTAATCCTCATGGAAAGGGGGATTTTTATGTGGTTAAGAATGGACAAATTTATGTGAATGAGTATATGCTCTATGAAGCTGATGTAGGGAAAACCACTATTACATATACATTATTTATTACTTATTATATGTTTTTTTATTTGTTTTGATACTCATGATACTTAATTTTAATAGCATCAATGTTATTTGACATGTTGGGATTTTTTTGAAACTTGTAACATGCTTGATGAATCTTTTAATGCCTTTGGGAAAGAGGACTGAATAAGGATTCAATTGTAATCCATTTTAGGTGATGAGATATGACTATGAGGTAATATGGGACTTTTTAAATCTTTTTGTTGACACCATCAACAAGATACATTGAAAGTGTTGTATGATTAACATTAATGTCAAAATTTAATATTATCATCATTGAGATAAATTTTTATCTTTTGATAGGGACACTAATGTTATTCTAGTTGAGTGGAACACTATATAATGAAGGTTTGGCCGTGCAATTTCATTGAATGGTTTAATATCATGTTGACTTTTAGAGATTTTTCTTCAAATCGTAATATTTTTTTGGGAAGTGTTTTTCCATCAATGGAGTGATCATAATCATAGGACATCTCATATGTTTTATCTATGTTACCACTATAGATAAATGTCAATTTTAACATTTCATTTATCTATGGAATAATTCCCATTTATATTCCATATAATTAAATGCCACGTTCTAAATTGGTGTACATTAACTTCCAACATGCAGATCTATTTGTGAAGCTATTTATTCATCCTAGTGGATCACCCTGGGATTCCCAAATCCACATTTCTATGAATGATGTTGTGAGTCATAGACAATGTATGGATTATAAAACGACAAATAATGTGACCATTACGAAAAAATAACTTTTTCCTAGGATTGATTATTTTTTTGAAAAACATAGAGGTAATTTTTGGTTATTTATAATAAATTATTAGTCAGGGAACTATTATTTGAGTGTATGAGAAGAGTATATAATGAATAGAATTTTTAAGAGATGGTATCTGAATGTCATGTTTCTAGTTATTCCATATAGTATCTCCCAAATTTTATTTATGTATTTAATGAGCCAAATATATCATCCGAGATTGGAAATCATCATTTTTGTTTTCAAGGTTGATATTTCGTATTAACCCATGATAGAGAAGGGGGATTTGAACCATTTCAAGATCATACGTTAAATCATGAAAGAACTTATTATGTATCATAATCATTCCAAATGAGGAATTTAAATCTGTGAAGTGAAATTTCATAGTAATGTGAAATCAAGGAGAGGTATCTTTGTTGAAAAAAATTATATTTTAATTTATCTACTTATTGATTCTTGTGAATGTGATTTTGATCAAGAGGATATTAGGATTGGTTGGTTTCTATATAGGTTCCGGGAATAGCAAAAGCAAGTTGATGGGATTTCCGAAAATTAATTATACCGTGAAAAATTATCAATCAAAGATCTATCGTGATGATAAAATAATGGATCATTGGAATAAAATGAATAATGAGAAAGGGAAGATGGAATTCCCTGAACAATTTTGAGGATCATCATATATTGGTTATAATTAATTTAACTAAATGAAAAGAATTACCTTGATGGAATTCTCTCTCAGTAGATGTTTCTTGTCATGATCCAACGTGATCATTTATTATGTCACTGAATCCATGTGAAGGAATCCTCAAATGGTGATCCTCATGTGCTCCACATTTCTTTAGATGCTGTTAGAGGGATCTTCAGGTTCAAGGATAGAAGTTCCTTCTCTTAAAATTTCCACCTTCGACCACATTGTGAGATTCTTCAAACATACTATACATGATATTGTGGAGGAGGATCTCTCTCATAATAGTAGAGAATTATTGGAGGAAATTATATCTATATTGGCTTGAGAGATTTCTCCTGAACTGTTTTCCACAACCACCACGAATTGTTATTCATAATGAGAACAACGTAAATATGATTTATTTTACATAGAATAATAAAATGAATTAATTACCAAAAATTCATTTATGTATTATCTTTAATTGGTTTTAAGACCCTTTTATAATAATAACATTTTACTATTATCATAACATGACATTCCCCCAATTAATTACACCTAATTTTATTTAATTAAAAAATATTATTATTTCTCCCAAATATTCAAAAAAATACCCAACATGAACTTTTGTTTTTCATTTCTTTTCATTATTACCTCCACCACTTTTTAGGCCTTGAATAATGACTATTTCTTTATGAAATAAAAATCAATACATAATTATATAATAAATATATTATTTCACCCGTTTTATATTCATTCGAATAAAATTTTGTTAAAATAAATATGATCCAGCATCCATGTTGAATTATTAAACCACAACCAGGAATAATAATTATTCAACATATAAAATTAATATTTAACTGAGATACATTGATAAACATTGAGTGAGACCCTATTGGCCGATTATTAATTTGTATTGAGTGGATCCTTCTTAAATTCAATGGTTAGCATCTAGAAACACACCAAGGCACCCATATAGAAAGAAGGTAATGTTTTAATGTCGTGTCACCTCATATGAAGGCTAACCGTGTAATGTAATTCTTGTGTCTCAATATCTCAAATCAAGCAAGTTGCATGCTAGTGACATCAATCCATGTGATCGATAATCCACTCCATGATGTCCAGGAAATGAACACAGTATTTCCACATAATGGATATGGATTTATTTAGGCAAATCAATTCCATCAAAGTTCATGAGATATCATCTTTCATTATTGAATAAACAGGAAAAAACAATTCTCACATTATTTATTAATGCAGTTTTACTCGAGACACACCCAACATATCCCACCTCACTAAAAATATTTTGTCTTCAGTGGTTTATATCAATAAAAGAATGTGCACGAGTGGTAATAACCATTAATAATAATTATAAAATCTGAGGACCAATACACATTTCAACAGATTGGAACATCCAATGACACTATAAAATGTTGATTCAATTCTGGTGGGTCATGTTCTAATAATATCCTCATTTATTTTAACAAGGGTTATCACAATGAGATGGTTCCCCTATGTTTTATTAGTCCTCGTCTCTAGTAGCCTGTATTATTTGTGTCCCAAAATTTAAATAATCAGACCATAGAACATAAATTAAAGAATAGTGTTATGGAAATTCGGGGTTCTCATCATATCAGGGATCCTCTATAACCCATTTGTGAAACAGATATCCTTAGAACATTATCACATATATTTTCACAAAGAATAAAAATCAAGATGTGATATGGTATTTATTAATATTCAAATCCCTGAATAGATGTTTATCATGAAATACATTGTAGTTGCTTTAAGGTCACTAACTCCAATAGACCCCCACATGAACCAGATCCAACTACAAAGAAAATTTAACCTGCTTGTTGTCACATAATATTCATGAATTTAGTAAAATATACCTTTATTCATGTTGTCTACTTTATTTTATTTTGTGTAAACTATTCTCACTGCATATTTAACCCTTTGATAGATATCCCACATGAGGCGATACATCTATAAAATTTCATTTTTTGTTGATGTGACCGTGATTATTTTTCAAGAGCCACCAATGATGTATTTTAATAATACTATGTGATTGGATCTCAAATTTTAGGCACCAAATCTTTCTCATGTAAAAAGATCCAAATCTAGATGGCTCCATGGATACTTCAGAAGCAGCTATATTTTAGTAATATGCTATTTAATTGGAATCAACTTACTGCTTTCAACTCTTTCAAATCACATCTCCTCACACTATGGTAGAAAAAATTTCCTGATTACGAATTTATATTATTTTGATATGTATTAAAACTCTAAATAGTATTCTATATGATGAAATGTTCCTCATCTCATCCATACACATGTAATGTATTCTTAGTTATTCATATATACTTATAGATAGTCGGAAAAGTAGTCCAGTGTTGTTTCTCTATAAATTCTTTTTACATACCTACAATGCTCAGTGCATTGTATACATCATTCATGGCACATAAAATGTCATACATGATAGATCCTATTGTCAAAGGGTATGGTATTGTACTCATCCTATCCTTCTCATGTGGTGTCTGAGGACACATTCTCTTAGAATGATGTAGGCCATGTGGCACTGGAACCAATACCCTCTTGAATTATTCAATACTAAATATCATTAGTATCTATTCAATGTATGTACAATGATATATTCCAATTATCTACTTAGATCATTAATGAGTGATCATGATCCTTATATAGTAAGATGTTTTGACTATGTCCATCATGGAGAAACACTTGTTCAACCATTCCTTAAATGAATGCAAGGTGGGTAAATTATTTCCAATAATTCTATTACATAATAATATACTACTAGGATAATGAATTCCTTCTCATTAAACAAACTATAAATAAATGGCTCACATTATATCTTTATGAAACGAAATTTCATTATGGATTCATCAAATCAAATGTTGTATGACTTGAATTCATTATTTAATCCATAAATGGATATCCAAAACCTTCTAACCCATTTTACAACACCTAGTGTCTAAAACACATCTAGTTGTGTCATATAGACATATTCATGAAGATTCCCATTACGGAATGTTGTTTTGACATCCATCATCTAGGTTTGGTAGTCATGGAAAGATATTATGGCTTTTATTATTCTAATATACTAAAAAATGAAAACTGTCTAGTTGTTCTCATTATATTTATCTTTTTGATGTTTTCTAAATCCTTTACCCTCTCTCTTTGTATTATAGGTGCTAACATGACCTTCTATGTCCATATTTATATTGAATACCCATTTGTATTCAACAGGCAATTCATGAATTGGCTAACCTACCAGAATCCATAATTCATTTGGAAACAAGGAATCCATATTTGAATTCATACCATCTAGCCATTTTACGACATCTAATATATCTTATTCTTCTATGTAAGAGAGAGGGAATATTAAAGACATCATCTACGAACAAGGTAGGTTATAGATATGCATTAACATTTTTTCTATTATCCCACCAAATGAAATGAAAAAATTAAAAAATATATTACCCTTAAAAAATAATATTAATGTCATATATATCACAAATTTTCATTAAACATATTCATATAACATTTTTATAAAGCATAAGTGATGAATGAATCTCATCGCTTATTGATGAGGTAGTACACCGTACAAAGTGGCGATATTATCATATTACCAACAAATGTTATATAAGAAGGAATATGTTATATAATTAATAAGAACATGTTTTGTGATGGAAAATAACTTATCTTAGGACAACCCAAGAGTAGATATCTTATTATGGACCCTATTGTTGATCATTTGGAATTAATATAATATCTCGAACATGCATGGAATTTTTTGGAAATTATTTAGGTAGATTTTTTTTAAGAAAATGGACTTAATTGATGTCATTAAGTGAGGGGATGATGTGGCCTTCCATAATGGGTGAGGATAAGAATTTTTACAAATAAGAAAGACAATTTAAAATTGGAATCCAATCTCTCCAAAAGTCCCTAATTAATTGATATATAATGGATTATAGAGATTGTGACATCCTTAAGAGTATATGTATTGTGTACTTTGTAATTTTTTCTCTTTTGGGTTTTGGGACGATTCTGGGGAACATATGATTAATACGATGGAATTTGAGAGAAAATGGAAAGGAACATGGTTGTGGATTATGGTTTATTTATTTGTGTGATCATTGTGTTGAATGAAGATATGATGATCCAGTTGAATTTTCTATAATTATGGCATGGAAATTAAAAATGTGAAACGTTCCGAGTGAACTATTTGGTGTGTCTTGTGGTTATTCTGTGGTGGCATATGGTTTTCCCAAACTATGTGTCCCCTAGTGAAAATCATGAACTCTTTAGACTGTGGAGTAATTAAAGTTGGTTCAAGATTAAAATATATGTATGAAAAGAAATTAACCCCATACATAATGGTATTTTGGGGTACAAATATAAGGTAGATAGTCAGTTTAACTATAATTCCTTCTTATGTTACCATGTGGTGCCCTTGGAACTATTTAAAAGATCATACATTCCATTTTCATTTTTCTATTTAAACCATAATCTTCACATAATATCATCTGGTCTTGATTTCATCATTGCATTATTATTTATAAGTCCCTGTCATTATATTATAGGTTTAAATACTTTATTCTCAAGTGGTCAAATGGATCTAGGTTGAATTTTTATCCATTAATCAATTTTCTTCTTAGATACTTATTGGATTTCTCCTCTGCATATATTATGAAACCTAAAGGGGATCTGTATTCGATATATATATATATGGGGTTTTTATAGTGGATTCAAGTGTTTTGTGTGGTTCTATGATATTGAGAACTTGATCTACACTTCCCCCATGGATATTGTAGAATTAGAATTGTTCTAACACCATTTTACTATAGGAGTTTCTATAGAATGGGTTAATTAGAGTAATTTTTATCATTATTGTAAAAAAAAATTTGTATCATTGAAAGATACATCTATTTAATATTTTATTTCATTGAAATGGGGTTTTTCATGCAAGCATGTTGATTATATTCCTCAACGGTGGTCTTGAAATGAATTTATATTTTCTAAATAAATGAATTATTTTAATTTGATAGTGTTTTATAAATAATGATAATGGTTTGAAAATATATTTTGTCCAACATGACACATTGGGAACCTTGGTTGTGTCCTGAACGAGATACATGTAACCCTATTGTGTGTATCACCACATGGGGTGACATTATAATATCGATTAAATATGGAAGTACTAAATGAATTTTTATAGAAAATATTATTTCTTTAGGATCTATTATTTATAAAACATATACTCAATTTATTGGACACAATATGAGATAATTTTTTATTGTTTGATTTTTATCGTACAACATATTATTTTAATTGTTTGTTTATCACAGGTTTTCCCATGAGGTTTTATCAAATTATATAATATGAATGATTACGTCATAGATACGGGTTTACATAATTTCGTTAAGGGTTATATATAAGAATTATTATTTTATCATTTATACATATAATATAAATATATTTACGGATATGAATTTATATTAATAAAAACCAATTGAAAATGATTTAAAAATGGAAATGGACTTAAAAAAATTCATTGTAAAACCGTTTCTATTTTAAAATCTATAATTGAGGAAATATTTTTATTTTAATGTGTGAAGACCTCGTGGTTTAATCCTTTTATGATTTTTTATCAAAACCTGATTTTTACATTTTGTTTTTATAGATTTTTTATTGTATATATAGGTAATGAGATGACCATGTAGTTGAATGTTGGCTTCTCATTTTTTCAATTTCATTATAGATGGATGGTTTAGATGTAATAGTTGGACTCATAGAAATATGTTATTTATATTTTCCCATTATTATATGGTTTTTTCTTTTTGTATTATCTTTTATGTATCTTGAAAGTCTATTTTTAATCCATGATGTACTTTTGTTTTTTGGGATTTTTAATAAACATGGTTCTTTTCCATTTTCATGCTATAACTCACCACCATGATGGTGGCCTTTGACAGCATGTCTAATTGCCTCTAATTATTTTTTTTACATAATGATATTAGAATTGTTATCACCAAAAATTGTGGAAAATCTGCATGAGTGTGGTCTTGTGTCTTCGGTTGATTAAAGGAAATAAAAGTGTAATTTGCATAGTATGTGTAAGAACATTCTTGGAAAACTTTCTTCTGGGTTTGAACATTAGTTTCCATTTGTGGACATAAATTATTTTCCAAGACATAGATTTTGGGTTGATGGTAATTTGATTAAAGTGGATGGGTGGTTTATTTAAACGGAATTGAACCCTATTAATGAATTCTTTTGATTCACAGAAGTCATAATTTCATTAAATTATTGATATATTAAATCATGGATATGAAGCTTTATAATTGTTCTAATATTTGAGATAATTATCTAAATATGATTGGACTTCATATTGTTTATAATATAAAAATACTTTAAGAAGTGTTCTTAAAAATATATGTTAGTAAGATGCATGTCAGGATCAGTAGGATAATCCTCCAATGGAACCAACATTGGTTGAATATATTATCTATATAATTAATTATTTGGGACAGATATTTGTCCAAAACATCATATATATCGGGGATCATTTCTCTGAATCCACTATGTAGCATCAACCCATCTTATGTGCTAATAAAACTACCTAATTACCTATGGCGTTGACTGTGTGAATTGAAATGATATTAAACTTCATGAAGAGTCCTAAAACTACTACAAATTAGACCTATAGTAATTGAAATTTACAAGCATTTTGGAAAAACAGTTCATAGAGGTATTATACAGAGACCTTATACCCATAGTTTTTTCCAAAACATTGATATATGTACTATATATTCTAATATAAATTAAAAAAAATTGAGATACCATTCATAATAATACCATATATAATCATTTTTGAACAAATATTATGTATAAGTCATAACTATAGCAACAATTCTTCCAAAATTGTAGGTATACCTTCCATATTAAGACCCTATAACAATGGTATTCAGAAAACCATAAGTATATGTCATATTTGTACAAACTATTTTTCCAAAAACATCAATATAAACTCTATAATTAGAAAATATAAAAAGGTTTTTTTAAAAACCAATTGTATAGGACCAAAATATCCAAATTTATCTTCAAACACTTTCCAGAACTAATGTTTTAGATATTTGAATTTATTAATACTAATTTGTCAAATAATATTCAATACAAATAATATAATTTTTTTAATATACATAGATTTTTATTTATTTATCATATTTTTTTTATAATATATATTATAGCATAGTGGTTATATCATTGAAATGCATGTCTGGGGTTTTGAGATCAAATCGAGCAATGATTATTTTTTGGAATTACATGTACTAATTGTTTTTGAAACTATCAGTATAATCCTATTAAAATGGTTTGTTAAAACTAATGGTATAGGTATTTATAGATGGAAGATAGGAAAACAGTCCTATAATATATTGGTGTAGCTTAAAACCATAGTTTGAGGGCCTATACCAATGGTACCAAAGTGTTGGTATATGATTTTTTCAATTTTGTATGGAATCAATGGTGGGGTTTTTCATTTATATGCATGAATGGATGGGAATCTTAATGAGGGACATTGTCATGAATGCGATGTATTATGATAAAATTACATTAATTTCGTTCAATAAGAAATTCTATTAGTAGTTTATCCTAGAGATGTAACATGTGGTAGTGACCCAAGGGTTTCTAACATTAGATTAAGTTTTGAATACCGTTATAGGTTATTCCACCAACATTTATGAGAGGGTGTATTTAGAACATGAGAATTACACCAATGAGCAAAAATTTATATAATTTTTTGGTTTCTATTGAGTCATAATATGTTTTCTATTTTAGTAATCACATTCCTTCTATCATTTATTCTAGTTCTTGAAAAGCATTTTTGGATGAAGTAGGAATACATGGATGTCCTGGTAAGGGTAGAGATTCATTTGTTTTAGTTGTTAGTCAAGTAGATTGTTTTGGTGATAATGGTTAGTTTATGGTGCTAATTTTCTTCATAACTAGATTTAAGGGATTCATCATTGCGTTAGTAGTTTATCTTCAATCATTGTGGATGTTGCGTTCATACAAATCCAAGCATTATTGTGGCTCCTATGTATTTTCATCCTTTCATATTATCATGACATATTATATGTTTTTATAAAATTATATCCCATTTCTATAATGTAGGATCCACTATAACCAAGGACTTATATGTTATTATCAGTGCTTTGGGGGAGGTCGTTCTAATCCTCATTCAAAGGGGGATTTGTATGTGGTTAAGAATTGAAAGATTTATGTGAATGAGTATGTGCTATTTTAAGGCGATTTAGGGAAAACAACTATTACATATACTTTATTAATTACTTATTATATGATTCATGATTTGTTTTGATACCCGTGCTACTCAATTTTTATATCACCAATTTTATTTGACATATAGGTATTTTTTTGAAAATTGTAGCATACTTGATGAATCTTTTAATGCATTTGGGAAAGAGGTCAGAATAAGGATTCAATTGTAATGTATTTCAGTTGATTATATATCACTATGAGGTAATATGGGACTTTATAAAAATTTATGGTGACATAATCATCAATATATGTTGAAAGTGTTGTATGATTAACATTAATTACAAGATATAATATTAACATCATTGAGGAAAAAAATTTCTTTTGATAGGGATACTCATGTTATTCAGGTTGAGTGGAACCCTATATTATTAAGGATTGGTCGAGCTATTTATTAGAATGGTTTAATATCAAGCCAATATTTAGATATTATTCTACAAATCATCATAATTTTTTGGGTAGTCTGTTTTCATAAATGGAGTGATCAGAAACATAGGACATCTCCGATGTTTTATCTATGTTACCATTATAGATAATGTCAATTTTACCTTTTCCTTTCACTATGAAATAAGTCCCATTTATATTCCATATAATTGAATGCCACGTTCTAAATTTATGTATGTAAACTTCCAATATGAGGATCTAGTGGTGAAGGGATTTATTCATCATAGTGGGTCACCATGGGATTCACATATCCAAATTTCTATGAATGATGTTGTGAGTCTTAGACAATATATGGATTATAAAAATATAAATCATGTGACCATTTTGAAAAAATTACTTTTTCATATGATTAATTATTCTTTTGAAAAACATAGAGGGAAATGTTTTTTATTTATGATAAATCATTAGTCAGGGAACCATAATATGAGTGTATGAGAAGAGTATATAAAGAATACAATGTTTGGGAGATGGTATCTGAATGTCATGTTTCTAGTTATTCCATTTAGTATCTCCCCAATGTTATATATGTATTTAATGAAACAAATATATCATCCGAGATTGAAAATATTCATTGTTTTTTTCAAGGTTGATATTTCGTTTTAATCAATAACACATAAGGGGGATATGAACCATTTTAGGATCATTCATTTAATCTTGAAATAACCTATTATGTATCATAATCATTCCAAATGATGGATTTGTATCTGTGAAGTGAAATTTATGAGTAATGTGAAATCTATGAGAGGTATCTCTGTGGAAAAAAATTATATTAGAATTTATCTACATATAGATTCATGTAAATGTGATTGAAATATATAGAATATTAGGATTTTTTGGTTACTATATAGGTTCTGGGAATAGCAGAAGAAAGTAAATGGGAGTACCAAACATTAATTATACCATGACCAATTATCAATAAATGATCTATCGTGATGATAAAATGATGGATCATTAGAAGAGAATGAAGAATGAGAAAGGGAACATAGAATTCCCTGAACAATGGTGAGGATCATTATATAATGGTTATAATTAATTTAACTAAATGAAAATAATTACCTTTATGGAATTCCTTCTCAGTTGATGCTTCCTGTCATAATCTGACATGATCCTTTATTATGTCACATAATCCATGTGTAGGAATACTCTAATGGTAATCCACATGTGCTCCACATATCTTCAGATGTCGTCAGAGGGATCTTCATGTTCAAGTATAGAAGAGACTTGTCTTGCAATTTTCACCTTTGATCACCTTGTGAGTTTCTTCAAACATACAATCCATGGTATGGTGGAGGAGGATCTCTCTCATAATAGTAGAGCATTATTGGAGGAAATTAATTCAATATTGGCTTGAGAGATTTCTCTAGAACTATTGTGCACAACCACAAAGAATGGTTAGTCTTAATAAGAACAATGTAAATAAGTTTTATTTTTACATATAATAATAAAATAAAATAATTACCAAAAATTCATTTATTTATTATATTTAATTTCTTTAAGGACCACTTTTCTAACAATATCATATTACTATTATCATAACATGACATTCCCCAAATGAATTATACCAGATATTATTTAATTAAAAAAATATTATTATTTCTCCCAAATCTCTAAAAAAAAATACCCGACATGAACTTCTGTTTTTCCTTTTTTTTTCTTTATTACCTCCAAAACATTTTTAGGCCTTGAATAATGACTATTGATTTATTAAATAAAAATCAATACATTATTCTATAATAAATATATTATTTTACCCACAATATATTATTTCGAATAAATATTGTAAAAAAAATATGATCCAACATCGATGTTGAATTATTAAACCAAAACCCAGAAGAATAATTATTCAACTAATAAAATTAATATTTAACTGAGATACATGGATAAACACTGAGAGTGACCATATAGGCCGATTATTGATTTGCATTCAGTGGATCCTTCTTAAATTCAATGGTTATCATCTAGAAACACACCAAGGCACCCATATAGAAAGAAGATAATGTCATAATGTTGTGTCAGCTCATAAGAAATCTAACTGTGTAATGTAATTCTTCTGTCTCAATATCTCAAATCAAGCAAGATGCATTCTAGTGACATCAATCCATGTGATCGATAATCCTTTCCATTAACTCCAGTAAATGAACATTCTAATCCCTCACAATGTATATGGATTTATTTAGGATATATCAATTCCATTAAAGTCCATGAGATATCATCTTTCATTATGGAATAGACGGTAAAAAACATTATCACATTACTTATTAATTCAGTTCTACTCGAGACACACCCAACATATCCCAACTCACTAAAAACAGTCTGTCCTCAGTGGTTTTTATCAATAAATCTATATGAACGAGTTGTAATACCCATTAATAATAATCATAACATCTGAAGACCAATACACATTTTCACAGATTGGAACATCCAATGACACTATGAAATGTTGATCTAATAATGGTGGGTCTTGTTCTCATAATATCCTCCTCGATATTAAAAAGTTTTCACGACATGAGATGGTTATTTTATGTTTTATTAGTATTGGTCTCTAATAGCCTACATTATTTGTGTCCCCAAAATTAAATCATCTGACCATATAACATAAATTCAAGAATAGTGGTATGGCAATTTGGGGTTCTCATCATATCAGGGATCCTCTATAACCCATTAGTGAAACAACTATCCTTATAACATTGTCACATGTTTTTTGACATAGAATAAAAATCATGATGTGATATGGTATTTATTAATATTCAAATCCATAAATAGATGTTTATCATGAAATAAATTGTAGCTGGTTTAAGGCCACCAACTCCAATAGACCCCCACATGATCCAGATCCAAATTCAAACAACATTTAACCTGCATGATCTCATATAATATTCAGGATTTTTGTAAAATAGACCAATATTCATGTTGTTTTCCTTATTTTCTTATGCGGAAAATCTTCTCACTGCATCTTCAACACTTTGATAGATATCCCACATGAGGCGATACTTCTATAATATGTTCTTTTTCTATAGATGAGATTATGAATATTTATCAAGAGCCACCAATTATGTATTTTATGTGTATTATGTGATTGGAACTCTACTTCTAGGCACCAAATCAAGCACCCAGACAAAGTTCCAAATCTATAGAGCTTCCATTGATACCTCAGAAGCAGCTATATATTAGTAATCTTCTATTTAATTGGAAACAACTAACTGCTTTGAACTCTTTCATTTCACATATCCTCACACTGTGGTAGAATATATTTCCAGATTATGAATTTAGATTATTTTTATATGTATTAAAAGTATAAATAGTATTCCATCTAATTAAATGTTCCTCCTCTCATCCATACACCTGTAACGTATTCATAGTTATACATAAGGATTGTCTAAACAGTAGTCCAGTGTTGTTCTTCTAGAAATTCTTTTTACCTACCTACCATGCTCAGTGCATTGGAATCATCATTCTTGGTATATAAAATGTCATACATGATATATACTATTGTCTAAGGGTATGGTATCATACTTATCCTACCATTCTTAGGTGGTTTATGAGGACACATTCTCTTAGAATGATGTAGGCCATGGGTCACTGGAACCAAACCCCTCCGGAATTATTCCATACTAAATATATATAGTATCTATTCAATGAATGTACCCTGATATAGTCCAATTATCCACTTAGATCATTCAATAGTGTTCTTGATCCTTATATGGTAGGATGCTTTGACTATGTCCATCATGGAGAAACACTTGTTCAACCATTCCATAACTGAATGTAAGGTGGGTAAATCATTTCTAATAACTACTATTACGTCAACATATACTACTCGGATAATGAATGCATTCCCATTAAACAACTTATAAATAAATGGCTCACATTATTTCTTAATGTAACCAAATAAACTTATGGATTCATCAAATCAAATGTTGTATGACCTGAATTCATTTTTTAATCCATCAATGGATTTCTAAAACTTGGTAACCTATTTTACTACACCTAGTGTCTGAAACACTTCTAGTTATGTCATATAGACATAATCATGAAGATTCCCATTAAGGAATGTTCTTTTGACATCAATCATCCAAATTTGGTAGTCATGGAAAGCTATTATGGCATGTATTATTCTTATACACTAAAAAATGGAAACTGTCTAGTTGTTTTCATTATATTTTACTTTTTGGTGTTTTCTAAATCCATTACCAACTATCCTTGCATTATAGGCGCTAATGTGACCTTTCATGTCCATATTTCTATTGAACGCCCATTTGCATTCAACAGGCATTTCATGAATTGGATAACCGTCCAGAATCCATACTTCATTTTGAAATAAGGAATCCATCATTGAATTCATTCCATCTATCCATTTTACGACATCTAATATATATTATTCTTCCATGTAGGAGAGAGGGTCATCACTTTCCAATGAAAATGATTCACCATCCATTAAGACTAAAAAACCAAATCTCTTTAGTTCCATTAACTCTCTTGAGTTCCAATGTATTACTTTGGTTTTTGGAACCTCTTCAATATGGACATGTGGAAGTTGTTCCTATACCAACCATTGTGTATCTGGATCATCATTGTTATCAATGTCAATCATTCTCCCTCTATCCTTTTTGACGATGATCTCCCTCTCATGAATGATGTATTATCATCTGACAATCACTTTCATGTCTAAAGGGTTACATAGGTAGTATCTTTGAATTTCCATGAGATATAATATAATGAAACACCAAATGACAAGGGGTGCTTGTTTTATTTCTTGAGAATGCCAAAAAAAATTCCTTGCATCCCTATAATCGTCTGTTGGACAAAATGGGATTCCATCAATTCCATAACTCAGAGGGAATTCTATTTTCCACACTAGTTGGTATTCAGTTTAATGTTTATGCTATAGTTTGTTATTCATATCCCCAAAAAGACAATTGAAAATCATCATGAATCAACATTGGCCACACCATCTACAACAAGGTGTAGTTCCTCAGTTCACTAAAACAATTACACTATGGTGTATAAGGACGAGTGAGTTGAGATATAATCCTAGACTCTTGTAAAAGGTCAATGAACTATTGGTTGGTATATTCTCCCCCAAAATCCAATAAAATTTTTATTATCTTCATACCAATATTATTCTCATCATCATTACTGAATTCCTTAAATTTCACTAAGGAATCTGACTTAAACCACATTATGTAGATATATCCACATCTACTCAAATCATCTATAAGAGTAATGATTTATGAATTTCCACCTCTATATTCTACTAGAAATGGTTTAAACACATATGTGCGTACCAATACTAGAAGGAATGTGGCCCTTTCAATAAATCTACTGAATGGTACCTTTATCATTTTCCACTATAATAAAGTGTAACATCTATCAAGTGGATTTATCTCAATAGATTTTAAATAACCCTCACTGTTGAGCTTTGCCTTCTGCATTTCATTTACATTATTGAGATGGTGATTCCACAACTGGGAGTAATATTATCCATTTGAGTTTGTTTCGTTATTTATTTCCAACACATGTTTTTATTTTAATTTAATACATAAATAATGTATTTAAATGTGACATTCCATAAAATACAGAGTTCCTAAAAAATAAACAACCCTTAATTCAAAACATGAATGTAAATCCATACATACCCAAACATGATACTTTTATAATGTTTTCGGTAACCATAGATACATAATAATAGATATGTAAAACACATAGCATCCCTATTGGAAATGAGAAATGGTAATCAGTGATGGATAATGCAGCCAGTCTTGTGCCATTGGTAGCTTGAAGATATACCTCTCCCTAGAAATATTTTTAAATATCCATGGATAATATTTTTTAATACACATGTGGGCTCCAAATTATGTATCTAATACCCAATATTTATAAATGTAATGATTAAACCTGATAAAAAACAAAATTTTAGCATCCCCATGCTTCAGGGTATAGTTCCTCTGCCTATGGACTGGCATGACACATGAAAAACATATTGACTTCCATTATTTTTCCTGGCAATGGATCAATCCCTTCATGGAGGGACAGTTCTCAGGGGCTTTAGAACGTTTATAAATCAGTTTCCCTTTTTCCCTTATCCTTTATCATCTTATTAACTATAATGAATGTGGATATGGCATGCCTCATGAACTTATCAACATTGAGCCTCAATGAAAAATGTTCTGATAGACACTTATCATTGTTCCTCATGCAGTAGTTGAAAATAATGCAATAGAATGTTTCAGGAAGTGATTATATAATTTTATTAGTGTGTAACTAATTAGGGAACACAACCACTATGATTTTCATGAGTTCACATTCCCCAATAAGATTTAATACAAGAGGCCCAACTGGAAGAGACTCAACATGATTAGTTGTGAACAATGTTTTGGTGATGTCGTATCTCTCTTATTATACCTTCTCTTGATAGATATCATTATGGTGATAAATAATGATATATAAATCAATGTTTTCATGTTTCATTTAGATATAATTAGACATGACCAATATCCTGAAAAAATGGACATATATAGCATCATCATAATATTTAATATAGTGAGATATTTCTTTATCATCCACCTCATATACAGGTGCAATTGGAACAATCTCACCACCACATAAAATTTCTTATTGTGGAAAATGATGATGCTAAATTGCCACTAACTTGCCTCTAAATTGGTTCTATTGAGATGGTTTTCGTTACTTAGTGTGGTTCAAAATATAATTTTTGATGTCATTTTTCATTAAATTTATAGTAATAAATATGGGAGATGATTTATTACCATATCATGATAAACATGAGATTAATAAATAAATTCATACATATTAGTCTCCTACTATTTCATTGAAATCCAATATCCCTATCCTATTAAATCATAATATTCTATAGCCTTAATATTCTAGAATAAATTGTACACATTTCCCTATGCATTGACCCAACTAGAGCAGGTCATGAATCCTGAAAGGTTATAGGTAGGTATTCCAAACAACAACTGTATTAACTTGCAACTTCTTGATCCTCTAGGGGGACTCCCAAATAATTGAATCCATTTATTTTATATTTCCTTAACCATTTCCTCATTGTTACACCAAGTACTGTTGTTGACGTCAACCCTTGATGTGAACCAAGTAATGTCAACCCAAATCATAGAATTATAATTATCTGATAACATAATGTACCTCAACTTGGGTTGGTCAAGAACTTTGTCTGTGGTTACATTCTAACCATTATTTTTGATTTCTATACAAACTTAATATTTCATTGAGGGAATTGATCTTTTTATGTAAAATTATTTTTTTTATCTTTCATACAGACAAGTTATTATTATGTGGGAAATAACTATGTTATTAACCATGATTAAGATAATATATATGAATTAGACAATCTTATTTTTTTATATCTTACATGATTGTTTAATTCATTAATTGTGTGATTGTTAAAACACACCCACCATAAATAAACAATGCACCTGAAAAAAAATAAAATAAATTGCATAATCATGAGATTATTATATTGGTTATTTTATCTAGCGATTCATAAACAAACATAAGACCAAGGGGAGAATACTCTATGAACCTTTTGGGTTCTTGATTAAAACATTCCATATGTCCACCATTGTATCAAATTTGATTGGTCTCCCATGGGATCCAATATTGAGCTGCTTCCACTAGATTTGGAGACCCATCCATTACATTTTATTTTATCACACATGCATGTTAGTGGTAAAACTTGGTTTTACATCAATGAAACCATTTTCACCCATGAACTATATATTAATTAAGAGAAGGATTTTTGGATAAAAAATTCAATTTAAATAAATTAATTATATGAAAAATTCCACATACAAATGTTTGTGGTCATGAACCTGATCATACATATGTGAAAGGATATTTAACTATAAATAAAAATGGTTTTAATTTAATTAATATTTCGTGATTAAAATAAATAATAGTCTAATAAATTAATTACTTTCAATAATTATTAATCATTTAATATTAAACATTTTTTGGAATTTCCTTATGATTCACATCAATCATAATTTTAAAAAAATAAATTCCATTAATATTATATTTGAATGTAATTTGTAAATAGGATGAAACTCGGTGAATTCCCATTCATAACTAACCTATGAGTATAAATTAACATTAAACCAACATTAAATTAAATACATTTTTACAAAACACATGTCATGTGTTGTGCCCTAGTATTACATCCACACTATGGTACATGTATCAAGGTGTTGTATAATATAATAATAATTTTTTATAAATATACATAATTTGGATCAAAACATGGCATGTATTTCATAATACATGATGTGTTTTATCATCTACCTTCAATCTGAAGTAAAAAACTAGGGTGTCAGCGTGTATATGTTCTTCAGAATTATTAGAAGTACACAACATTCCAGTTGGCCACATTCCGTATAGTATCATGTTACATGGTCTCCAGTAGGGAATGCTATGTATGGGTTAAATAGTCTGACCCAAACCTGATGTGACTACACAAAATTTATATGGGAAACATGGTATGTAATATGGGAACAATATGCCATAAGTTCCTAGTCAACACATGGAATCATAAATGACGTGATAAACTCAAACAAATGGTTTGGCTTTTAAGACCAATATCATTGCATATATCCTTTACTTTACAATATGGGAGAAAGAACACATGAATTGTGTTTTGGGGGTTTAGGGACATGATCCTTTTACACCTATAGAATAAATCCTCTGTTTTTTAATAAAAATAATGACAATATACTTTAGTTATGGTGAGTGAGATATAAAGGGGGAGAAAAAAATATTGAGATTAAAATTTATAAAAACTTTAGTTTTAATTGAAAACAAATATTTAAATATTTAATTGATTAACATAAAAAATAAATAAGTATAATTAAAGATATGTATGCTCTGATACCACTTTTTGTTTCTGGTCATAGTGGAAGAACATGGATGGGTGTAGCCAACATATATTTTACCATTAACAACGATCAATTCGAGATCAATCGTGATGATAAAACATCAGATCATCGGAATTTAATGAAGAATGAAAAAGGAATGAGGGAATTCCTAAAACCATATATAGGATCATCATAATTTTGTTATAATTAATTTAATTAAATGGAAAGGATTTCCTTGATGTAATTCTCCCTCCATTGATGCTTCTATTCATTATACAATGTGATCTTTCATTGCACGACAAAATAAATGTGTAGGATTTCTCTAGCTATGATCATCACCCGATCCACATATATCTTGGCTTCCATAAAGGGATATTTGGGTGCTAGTGCATATGATCCTTCTCTTGTGATGTCCTCCATTGATCGCCTTATCAGTTACATCCAACGATCTATCCTTGATCCGATGTGGGAGAATATCTCTCATAACATGAGAGAATTCCTGGATGAAAAGTATATTTTTTATGGCATGAGGGATTTCTCCAGATAAATTGTTAACAATCACATAGAATGGCTAGGATAAATAAGAATAATTTAATTTGGATTTATATTATTAGAATAATAATATAAATTAATTACCCAATTTGAATTTATTCATTTCATTTAATTCATTTTAAGACCCAATGTCTAATAATAACTTCTAAATATTTGTATCACTTGACAAGAACAAAAGAAATTACACCAAATATAGTTTTAATTAAATAAAAAAAAATATTTCTCACAAATCTCATTGAAAGACATCATGAGGTGTATATTAACATGAAAATCATGTAGATTTTTTTTCCAGTTTCCATTATTTACTCCAACACATTTATTTGACCTTGAATAATGATTATCTATTTCTTAAATAAATACCACTTCATTATTCGCAAGTAAATATATTATTCCACCCATAATATATTCTCTATAATAACTAGTGTGGAAAAAATTTGATCAAGTATCCATGAATAATTATTAAACCATAACCTATAATAATCATTATTCAACATGTTAAAAAAATATTTAATTGAGATACATGAATACAAAAAGTATGTGACCCTTTAGGCCTCTTTATCACTGCTATTAGGTAGAGACTACCTAAAGTCCAACTTTTGCATCTAGCAACATGACAAGTCACCCAAAGAGAATGAATTTAACGCCCCAATGATGTGTCACCACTTACGAATACATAATGTGTAATGTAATCCCTTTGTCTCGAAATATCGAATCATGTGGGTCTAAATCTAGTTTTATCGACCCATGTTCTCAATTACACTTTATTTGAACTCACAGAATTGAAATTCCCAATTAATCACCGTGGGCATATATTTATTTTGAATATATAATTTCCATCAAAATTCATGACAAATCAACATCTTTTTTTGGAACTGAAGGGTCAATTCCCATCACTCATTATATATTAATGTATTATACCTCATGATGCACCCAACATATCCTACCTCACTATGGACAATGCGTTTTCAATTTTTTTCATCAATACCTTGATTTATGATAGTAGTACTACCCATATATAATAATCATAATGTCTATGGAACAGTACACACTATCACGGAAAGGAACAACCAATGACACTATGAAATATCAATTTCATACTAGACGGTCTCATTCTCATAATATCCTCCTGTATTTTACAAAGGGTGCACACCATGATAAAGTGCCTCAATGTTTTATATGTCCTCATACCCATTGTACTGTATTATTTGTGTCCCTCGAATAACATCATCTAACCACAAAACTTATATTGAATAATTGGGTTATGAAATATCTAGGTTCCCATCTTAGCAGTGATCTACTATGACGCTTTAGTGCAGCTCCTATCATTAAGACATTATCACATGAATTGTCACGTAGTAGAACAACCAATATATTACATGGTATTTATTAAAATTCAAATCCATGAAAATATAGTTACCATTATTTACAATATAGTTGGTTCATGTCCTCTATATCTAACACACTATAGGATGATATTCAGGGTTTTTCCAAGTATAATTCATTATGAATTATATAAATTATATGGGTGTGAAATTTAAACATATAGAAAATTTGAAATATATTTTGAGGAGTTGATGGTGATTTTGACTTCAAAACTACTTTTCATTATTCTAAAATTGAGGTTGGGTTATTGTGTTTTATTTGATACTTCTAGTATGGTTTTTAGAGGTGTCTTGATATAGGTGAAATAGATGGGCGGCCTATGCATCTCTTCAGTAATTCCATCATGAGAAAGAATACACTACCTATGTATTTTAGTTGGTATCTATTATGCATGCACTAAAAAATGGCTCCCTGATCTCTTTGGGGAGTAATTTACATTGTATTATAATCATATGAGCCTACAATATATTATTACTCTCAGGGATATGAACATGTTATGTAGATTTAGGGTTGAGTATCTTCAAAATTTTATTTTTTATTTTACAGACACTCATAGGATAGAGAATGTGGATGATGATACGTTCTGTAGAAAATAACCGACACAATACATAATGTAATTTATTGAGGTGTGGTCCCTAATGAATTTTTTTACAGATGTGCTTATGAGTGGATAGGTTTAGTGGATATGTGTTTTTTATTCAATGAATTATAAATCATATTTTAATGATATTGTTTGACTCGATCTGGACATAGACACTGGGATCTAGTAATTTGGTAGTATTTTTTATAGGAGACCTTGATAAAGTCGTATTGGTCTCCTAATGGATATTTTCCCACCAAAAAATGATGTCATTTACAATTTCTATAAGGTTGTAGATGATAGATTGTGAAAACTGGTCATATTTTTCATTACACCATGATGAAACCAATTTTTTTAAAATAAATTAGATATCAGTAATGTTGGCTTGGAATGAGGCGATCAGTTGACAATTTGAATTCATTGTTTCTCACTAGTTAGAAAATTAAAGTAGAAAACAATAAAACTACTAGTTTGTTGATAATTTTTACATTTTTGGATTGTATGTGGGATGATATTTCTATTATCATGATCATTTATTTTCAATATAATCATCGTTGGAAATATTTTATTTGGTTGATCAGTTATCGAAAAATTAAATGAGAATATTTCATATAAATGAAGGAGACATTGACGGAGAAATGATTTAGTGACTTGTATGTTCAATAGATGATTATATATTATGTAGTTACCTCAATGATAGTTTTTGATGGGGGCGTTTTGTTTACATATTGGTAATATAATGGATTTCAAGAGGAGATGTGTTTATAGTTTCAATTAAGAATGGATTATCATTTATAGGCAGATAGAAAAACAATGTTATTTATACATATTATTGATGATTTTCTTCATGATTGTGTATTTGATATTGGTGGATCTTTGGAATTGAATTTACCTATAGATTTATTTTCTTATCATAAATTTTCATCAGGATTAAATAAATATGAATCTATATGAAGTGTTTCAATATAATCCATGTAGATATCCCTTGTTCCTGGATGATATGGTAGGTTAATTAATTTTTGAAAAATTCTGCTTCAGTAGATGATGGAAAAATAGAAGCTAATATTGATGATTTTGCCCACAAGAACAATGTATTTGGACATATTATGTATACCATCATCATAAAGTACTGGAGAATGTTGTTTTTGATAGTGGTTTTCATAAAGTATAACCTCACATGGGACATCATAATTTGGGTAAGGATTGTATGTTTACATTGAGGATTATTTTCCCCTTAGATATCATTGACTGTATCCGAATAGTGGAATATCATTTGGACATACCATTTAGTTTAACATCGATTCAAGAATTTTTTTTTCTTCCCAACTATGGATGTGTCACCTGAATCCATCTCATGGGATAAAAGAGGGGGGTGTTGGTATTGAGGACAATGACAACATTTTTCAGCTACCTATTTTTATTACGGATCTCTATGATATGTTTCTATGGATTAAAAAATTCCCTTAGTCCTAGTAATATGGTAGTGTTGATGGGGTATGCACAATACATGGGAGTGGTAATTGTAAATAAGGTAGTAGTGACCATATGTTATTTTGGACCCTGGATCATGTGGAAAATTGGGGGAATGAAATATTTTATAATGGGGGTATTTTATAATCCCACCATGCCACAAATGTGCCTTATTTTTGCCTTGATTTTAATGTTTTTGGCCCGAGGAAGATTCCGGGGATTGAGGGAAGAATATAAGGGAATTTGGGAGAAATTGTAAAAGTGCTCAGTTAGTTTAAACATATTATAACCATGTGGTATTCTTAATGAGATTCTACTGAAATTTTGTTATATTTTGTGCATAGTAATTAAAATCAAGCAACGTTACTAGTGAACTAAATGTGGTTTCTAGTGTTTTTCCAATTGTATTGCACGTTTTGTGCACGACTACCCCATATTTTGGGTTATCTTGTGAAAATCATTTACTCTTTAAAGAGAGGGGGTTTCTAGGTTGGTTCATGGTTAAATTAAAAATTATAATAAATTAAAAGACACAAGAAATGGTCATTTTTGGAACACTATTATGACATAATATTAGTTTAACCGTGAATCATGCGATAAGAAATCATGTGAAACACATGAAACTATTTAAATATGTAAATATAAACATTTTCCAATTATCATTTTATATCCTAATCAACCCTAATATTATATATACATGTATTTATCCCTTCCCAATAAATTTTATGTCTCTCTTCTTTGATTGTAGGTTCATTTCCTTCCTTCTTGAGGTATAAACATGAGGTATGCTGGGTTTTATATCATTTCCCTCTCATTATAGATCATTGTTAAATATATTATCCTCGCATATGTTCTACCATTATGTGGATATGTATTCCAAATATAAGGGGTTCTTGAGAGGATTTATTTTATTCATATAGTTTTTAGACTATAAGGATCATTATACATTTCTTCGGTTGCTGTTTTTGAAGGTGAATTTTATTACCTACATTTTGAGGTATGGTTTCTATATAATATTTTAGTCATATAAATTTATTATAATTATGTTGATATAAATTTATTTTATTCCATATTTTGAATTAATTTTGTGATTTAGTGGTTTTCATGTATGGATATCAGTTATAAAAGTTGTTTTCTATTTAGAACATTTTTTGCACACCATGGGATTTATTAAACACATAAATTGTATTATTTATTCCCAAATATTCTTTCAAAAATAGAAGTGGAATTTACTAGCATTGAAAATGTGTTAAAAATTATTATATTGTTTTTAAAATATTTTTGATAGAACTGGAACATTGGGATCCTTGGGTGCATTGGGAATGGGACATAGGTGACCCAAGAATGTGTGACAATACTAGGGGTTACTTTTTCCTATTGATTAAATGTAGTATGTATCGATATTAGTAGTTATAAAAAAATTCCTCGTTGTGGATTTATTATTTCATATACAAATTCACAGAGTTTAGGAGAAGTATGAATTTCGTTTTCTAATTTATTTTTTTTATTTCATGGTGGGAATTTATTACTGATTATTGCTCACATGTTTCATAATGATAATGACTGATATACATTTTCAGGATAGATTATTTAATAGATATTTGCTCTGTTTATTAACATAATTTGAATTTATATGAATTCTTGTCTTAGAACATCATCTTTTCGATTTCATAAATTTCTGTAAATAAATTTATTTTATGAAAAGTCAACGTCAAATGGTTTATATATGGATTTGAATTTAGGAAAATCAATTCTAAAAGTATTAATGTTTTAAAAGATAAATTTTTTTCATTCATCATGTTAGACATTTTATATAATCTGTGATGCAATAAAATTTTACTTTTTTCTCAAATGATAATTTTGAATTTGGGTGGTTGAAGATGATGAATTACAAGATATAGGTTAAGGAAAGGGCATCTTGTAGCATGATAACATCACTATTTGTCAATGGCTTTGTAGCAAGTTGGTTTAGAGGGGATTGTTGGTCATATGGATACTTTTTGGTCATTTCCTTCTATTCTTTTCTTGTCTGTTGAAATAGGTTTGGTTTGTATATATCATTGATATATATTTTATATCCAAATAGTACTCTAGTTTTATTTATTGTTGGGTATATGTGAGTATTATTCCCATTATCTTATCAAACCACGCTAGCATTATGGGAAGGAAGGATTGGGTGGCTTTTTTAATTGACTCGGGATCAAATGATATAGGGATGAAATAGTATTTCCACACCTCCACCATGTTAAAAAAACATTTCAAAAATTGTTGGACCCAATCATTTATGATTCCTTCTATTTAGGATTTTAATTTTTACTATGCAAACTATAGTTTTTATAATAGTAATTTATAGGTTAAGAATATAATGTAAATGATCATTATTAGATATTTTTTATGAACTATTTATCAATATAAATAAAAGTACAATAAAATATTATTTGTGTGGATGATTAATATTATCAAATACGCTAGAAATGAGCAGACCCGGGTTTTAACCGTTACCATAGTAACACTTTTTTACTATTTTGGTATCAATATAATTACAATAGAAGGATAATTGGTACATTACTAAATTATGGTTATTCTTTTAAAAATATATATATATAATTTAGACGATTATTTAATTTTTAGGAAATTTTAATCATTTAATAATATTTTATTTGTAATAAAATATCATTAGATTTGTTTACAACACTTTTTATTTTTTTTCACATTAAAAACATCAGGGAAAATGTGCAATTTGAATATATCATTTTCATTCCTGTATATAATGTAATATGTTTCTAATAAATCATTTCATATAATAATTCATTTAATTTATATTACATTTATCATTTTTAGTTTCATTTATTTTGTTTTTCCATTAATTATATAATTATATTGTTCATGTTTCTTTGTCATTTAAATTAATTATTTAATTTATAATAATTAAAATTAAATCAGAAACATGAAATAAATTTTATTATGATAAAAAATAATATAAATTTTCATTCACAATTTCATTTTTTCCATATGTGAACATATAATTGAAATTTAAAATCACTGGGGTGATTTTTTTTGCTTTTTTATTTACATGATTTTTTTACATTGATAAATTTTAAGTAAAATTATACCATAATAAAATTAAAATATATTCTAATGAAATAAGGGTTCAAATTATATCCATAAAATAAGAAATGGAAAATATATTATGTCTTTTTAAACCATATCATTTTATTTTATCCTCTTCTCATCTCATTTTATCCTCAACCACAATAAATAATATTTATTTTTTATTCTATTCATTTGAAAAAAAGGTTAATATATTATATTATAATACTTAGGAGGATTCCAAATAGATATCCTTTTATCTTATTCCAGTAAGATATTTGGAAAATTGAAATATAAAATGAAACCCAAAGATGCGATGGAAAAATGGTTTTCCAAAGATAAAATTTTCAAATGTATAAAAAAAATTATATGAAAATTAAATATTTAATGTATTCCATTTATCTCAATTTTAATAATAGATATATAATTAGTCAAATTTTACGATTAATAAAATTTTAAAAAAGATGTATTTTTGGTTATACAGTAAATGAAACTACTATTTTCTATAAAAATTATTATATTTCATTATTCAGAATGAAGCTAATCTTTTTAGAAATATCATAAATTAAAACTATGTTCTTTTTACCATGTTTATTAAAAAAATTATTTTATTAATTTTAAATATATTCTTCCAAAATTTAAAAATTAATGATTTTATTTTTCCATAAAAGGCGATGTAAATCATTTTATTAGAATATATAATTTCAAAGATCATAAGTACATTTCTAAAAATTAGTTTCTTATTTATATATATGATTAATTTTTCTTTACCCATTATAATTATTTTTAATATTATGGTTAGTTGAATTCATACCCCAAAAAAAAGCCTATATTTTTACGTTAATGTTTATATAATAATATGAGTAATATATCATAATTCAGTAAATCGTGATGTTTTGTGAACTGAAATCCAATGATGATTGTCTTAAAAATCAATAAATATATATGTGTAAGAAAATAATAAATTAACAATATGATTTATATGAAACCACTTTCTATTATGTCTAATAAATAAATCTATATGAAATTTGAAGTCTCAAAATCTCGTGCATCACATGAGATCAATCCTTATAAACCTTACAATATAATTCAAGAACATTAATCACACAACATGAAAATATAGAATCACTATTGAACGGTTTTTTAAATGGACCAAATTTTGTTTCAACACATGCTCTAACACATTCCAATGTTGTATTTGTACTAACTCTCCAAAATATAAATAGAAGACAGTTCCAATACCATTTTGTAATACCTATAAAAAATTTCTAGGTCTAATACGTAGTGCCACATGACCTCATGCATGAATCCCCAAACACTAGAGGAGGGAAAATAGCTATTATGTTCTAAAATGAAATAATATTGAGTTCATACCCTTAATTAAAGTTCATAATAGTAGACAATTATCCTACTGTTTGACATTAGCATACATGGAAACTGATAAAAAAACAATTTATATGGAATGAATTTGGAAAAAAATACCCAAAACCTTATGTAAAAATAAGAATATTCATAAACCACTAGTTAAATCATATATACATGATAGAAAAGAATAAAATTATAAAATATGGTTTTCACCTATTTCTATGCATCGCCTCTACCTTATATCTAGACTCGTAGAGATAAATCATGCTCAATTATCAAACCATATTCTCATAGAAACAATAACTAATAATAAATGAATATTTATTTCACACCCATGTGTTATGGATGCTTGAAAATGGTGTGAGTAAAACTCAAAATGTAACCACCAATAAAATAATTTTCCAAATAGGGAAACTAGAGGGTTTGTTCATGTGATTTGATTCGTAAAAACGTTATATGAAATTAATAAACTTAATCATAAAAAATATAAACCATTTAAAATTTAAGAATCAACTAACCATATGTCTAATATAGTTATGCTAACCTATATAAAAAACACGTGACATACCTTCTTAAAATTAATACTATATAAATATATGAATGGTTGTGGGAGCATCATTTATGGAAGATCAAAGCACAAGGCATCTCAGTATCAGTACATGCCCAATGCCCTAGGTTAATACGTATAATGATATTTGTAATTTTCTCCCAGAATAGGATTGTTGGTAATGTTTTATAATGTTATCATCCCACTTCAACACTAATTTATCTCATGTATGATCTCCAAAGTTATTCATACCCCTTGGTCAGACAAAAAAAATATTACATTTGGACCCTAAACATTACATATTGATGTATCTTATGCATATATATCATATAATTTCAATTGAATAAATATTTATTGTTTATATTTTAATAATGTTAGGTAAGAAAGAATACATGAAAAACCCATATGTTAAAAGTTTAACCATTTAACGTATATCTATTTTTACCAAAATATAAATCTTTTAATATGGGGAATATTTTATTTTCATGAAATATAATCTTAAATTTTAACCTGACATATTCTTTTTTTATTAACAATCCTTAAATAATGTTAAATAAATATTATAATATGGGATGATCACAAAAAATCTCAGTAATGGAAATTAGAAGATGAAATATATTATTTTTATGAAAAACAAGAAAACCCTTATAATTTTTATAATTATGTCAATTTTATTTGAGTGAATAAAATAAATCAATTATAAATAAAAATCATAATATATTTTTTCTTAATGAAAACAATATAAAACCAAAGAATCCAAATAGAAACTCTATGTGGAAATTTAGATCACTGCATTAATAGCCCATTTTAAACATGTTTCATAAATAATTAGATCATAATTACATGTGTTGAAGAAATCATTAGTTAACTCCCTCTTTATTTCCTATTGTGTCAAGGAACATTACCCAGTGCATTATATATCTATCTTGGTGCATCCATCATATAATATATAATTGGATCACCAATCAGAATCTCACTTCACCCATAATATAATATATATTGGGCTAACAAAGCGCTATCTCAGAAGGCCGAACATAAAATAAATTTAAATATTACAATTTACTAATTTTTATTTAATGTAAAATAAAATTAATAAAAAATTTATTCTCTCACATATTCATCATCAAACCACTAAAAAAGCCTTTATTAACCCATATGGAAAACTATTTTTGATATTAAAGTAATCATTTTTTAAGAAAAAATTTTCACTAGAAAATTACAGTAATATTATTTTAGGGATTTTGTTTTATGAAAACATAACATCATGTAATAATATCTAAATTTAAAAATCATTTTTTTGTAAAAAAACATAATTTAAATCATATATTTTAATATAAAACATCATATATGTATTTTCTAAAGAAAGTGATAAATTGTTTAAAAATATTTGTTTTTAAAATACATTGAAATAATGTTGAATAATAATACCACCATTATTATTTATTTCCTTGTTAATAAAATCATAAAATAGTTATAAAAACATCGACATGGAAGACAATGATTTATCTTATAATTCCTTATAACATAAAAAATCGTGTTTTATGTAAAATTGTCCCTTACCTAATGTATAAAATATCATGTATATTATTTTTATTACTATATAATAAACTTATGCTACATATTCTCATTAATAATATATTTTGTATTATTATATTCTAATAACATTTTATATTCAATTACATTATCAATGGATTTAATGACGAGCATTTGGATGATATTATTATTATATTCCATAAAAATTGTTGGTAGGTTGATCATGGTCCAAGTGGTCAAAATTAAATCATATATAAAATAATATTCCGGGAATAATTTTCATTGTTATTCATAAAAAAGTATTTTAAAAAATCATTAATGATGGTAATGATTATTTAACTATATTTTAATAGTAGAGATGGTAGGCTATACATGTGCATGAGTAACATCTCCATTATTCAATGATCATTAGAGGAAAAAGTTACAAAATATTTTATCTTTATAAAAATACTATTAAATAGTAAAAACTATATAATTAAAATATATATATCATCAATGTAATAGGGTAATTAAATAATAATCACAACACTTCATGCAGGTGGTATTCTAAACATATGCCTGAAGAAAATTATTATTTTCTACTGATTAAAATGGTAAAAATAAAATATTATATTATATTTTAAAAAAATTTAAATTTTCAAAAATATAATATGTAAATTTCATTAAATATTTATAAATATTAATGGAAAATGCTAAATAAAATTTAATTACATAGGATCACGGGCCGATAGCCATATATACAAAAAAAATAATGTTTTTATTTCCAATTTTATGAAAGAGAAGATGGATATAGGTTAAATAATTAAAATAATAACATTAAAATATATTTAATATAGTATTTTTTTTGTATAATAAATGTTGAATAATATTATAATTATTGGTTATAAGAAGCAATGAAAATTTTATCTACTAAGAATGACACCTCTTATTCTGACGACATCTTTATTATTATATCTAATGACTTACTAGATTAGATTTATGATAAAAAAGGATTATATAATGTGTATATTAGATTTAGAAAGTTATATGGAATAATATTTGACTATCCAAATTCATAGAAAATTCCAAGATGAGGTTATATTGGGTGGCCATTTTTAAGTGGCAAATAGGACACACTTGAAATCAATCAAAATAAAAGGTTATACATGAACTCTATAAAATTTAAATGTATCTAAAATGGAATATTATTGATCATCATATTAGTAAAATTTTAATTATATACCTGAAATATAATTTACACTTGTTTTTAGGTCATTTTAACGTTAATATTATTATTTTAACCCCCCAGTGAACCCATTTGCAATTTTACCAAAGGTATAGTTTTTTAAATTTTCATTAATCATTTTGAAAAAAATACTAATTAGAATAAATTATGTAATATAAAATAATATGATTAAAAATATATAATCCATTTCACAGAGTTAAATTCATATATATTGAAAATGATAATTTAAAATTTATCCTGTAGATGTGATGATAAAACAGTTTTTCAAAAATGTATTTATCAAGCACATGATGATTTTATATTAACTCAATGACTTCTAATATTCATTATATAAATTTATATTAACATTTATATAAACATAGTCTACAAAATTCATCGGAATAATTACTCATTAATTTGTTATTAATAAGAGAATGTATCATCATTATGCACATTAAAACCGATTTCATTGAAATGCATTTTTAAACCAAAAAATAATATTATTTTAAAATACCATATTAATATGATTTAAATGAAATTAATTAGTTGATATATATTTTAATAAATATAATTTTACATTATATAATAGTTAATGAATAATGGGACATTCAATTTTTTTTATTTAAAAAAAATAAATTATTATTATCATAAAAACGGTACTTTTGAATATTCGCAGCAGAATCATTATTTTACATAAAATAATAAATTCCTACACTAAGTTAATTTGATATGAATAATTTAAAAAAAATTAATTTATTCATATTAATGTTGTTTAAAATTTAAATTAATATTTTAAATAAAAACTTATATTAAAAGAGTTATATTGAATCTTTTATTAATTAAAAATTAACTAATATTTTTATAATTAATTTTAATATATAATTAATAAAACTAATAAACATGAAAATGATTTATTCTATAATTTCCATGGTTGTTACACATAATTCCATCATTCCCCATTTTCCATGTCAATCCTATAATCATGTCACATGTAGTGTTTGAACAAGTTCCCTCTTTAGGGCCACAAAGCCATGATGGGTCCACATGTCACATTATAACCATGAATATAAAAAAATATTAATCAAACAAAATATGTCACTTGTAAATTATGTCCTCATATTAGTCACATATATCTATAGGATTATCACAACAAAGAATAATAATAATTAGTATCCACACCCACAAAATCATGTGAGCATACATAAAAATGGTTATATTGGCTACACACTTACACACGTGTGATGATTTCAAGAAAAAATCTCACCAATAACCACACAAACAATATAATGTATAAAATATTATAAAATTGGTTCTAGAGAAATTCAATCATGAAAATTCCTCATGATATATCATGGAGAAATACATGTTATATTATTTTGGGGTTTTATGGCCACTATGTATCACATAGCATAGTAACTTTTCGAATGGTGTACATATAATATTAAGCATCCATTTGTGATCACCCCTATCCATAAATGTCTATAATAAATATAGTTAATATGTTTCCACTGTTACCCTCATCACTTTATTTAGTTACATTTGTCATAGTTCCTTAAATTACATAAGACACTATTTCATTAATCTACCTATGTATTAGATATAATTCAGAACCTAATAATAATTTATGTTATTCACCCACATCAGAAAACCTAATATAAAGTGATAGTAAACCATGAATAACACCATAAATAAGGTCAAATATTGTATCCTTCCTCAACATAGAGTCAACAACCCTTTAAGAAAATACCAATAACATTTTTCATCCCATCCAAGTCTAACTAAACACCATGAAACTTCATGAGTTATTATCTCTGGTCTTTGAATCCCAAATTAATTTTCTATAAAAAGGATACAATTAATGAAATAATTAATATGGTAAAAAAATTAAAAGGAAAATATTCTAAAATATTCACTGGATAACATTATTTAACCTGAACCATGACCAACCACCCATGGAAGGTCTTCAATACTACTTCAAAATAATGAAAAGAAATATTCCTATTTTTTGGAATCAATAGAAGTTTAGTTTAATAAAAATATAGAGTAATATAGATAAAATAATCCTAGAAATTTATCTTTTCCATAATTTCTTCCAATATTATTTGAACACCCCTTGAACAATCTAATGTTTAAGGGTTGAAAAATACCAAAATAAATTCGGTGATATGATCTTCATTCCCACCAAATTTAACATATAACCAAAGAATAAAACACCAAGGAATTTATATTAAATCAAACATTCTTCAATGAAACATTCCCATATTCATGATGCATCCTCTATCCATGGAAATATACATCCCCATAATTTTTTCATAATTTCAACATGATCAAGTGTAATTGTCCATTTATTTTCTAATATGAATCCAAACAATTATAAATCATTGATAAATAGACAAATTGATACATAAAATTCATATATAATGTACATATCACATAATTTTATACTCCATGACATAATGAGGGGAATCATAAAGGATGAATAAAACAATGATTTTCCACAATAATAAGAACTAGATGTCCAGATTCATGTATAACGGTGGATATCACATAGTATACCCAATCGATTGCATAGAGATATATCCTAGTTTAATGGGATCATAGGTATGGAGGAATATAATACAACCTATTTGAAAATTTATTTAGTACTTATACCATGAAAAATAACATGAAGGAGGAAAAGTTTCCAAAGAGAATATAATACCTCGTGTTGCACATATCCCAACACACCACACTGGACGCATGACATAGGATTACAAACTACATGGTGATAACTATTGGGTAATAGGTCATCTACACATCCCACTGGCTAATCACTATCTTTATTGGAAACTCCTATTAATTAATGTGTCTTCTACTGATTACCAAATATCTAGGGCACCCAATGAGATTTTCATCAAGCCTAAAACATCTCATGATGATGATATAACTAGAATAACATCATTTAAACACTTGATTTTTGAATGTTCAACCTAATAGATGAAAATTTCAAATCTCCTATAACATTTATGACAAATAATGAGAAATTTCATACAATAATGATGTTACGATTGACTTCTTGTTGATTATAGCTCTCTATGTGTCAAAATAAAGCTATTAAGTCTACTATTCAAACTATTAATGTTCATAAAGGAGATTAATTTCAGAAAATGTAAATTTGTAAATATTAACTATTTGTATGAATTAAATATAGTCCCTCTTGTAAAATTAAATTTTTATGATAAAATATATTTTTTGATTTTTGAATTATACCTTGAATGAGCCTTCAATGCATATGGAAAAACATTTTTAAATTTCATTTCTTGGAGAGATAATATTTTTTAATGGAATATGGATTATATATGAAAAACATAATTTTCATAACTAGTAAGATATATTCAAAAGAAATAGATATTAAATTACTAATAGAAGTCGTTATATTAGTATCTTCACCTATAATAGTTAGTGAGAAGATGAATAAACTTGTTGTTAGACTGCACATTAATAAAATTAATTATAATAAGAAGAATTGAAGGCTATATTCTCATATATTAAATATATATTAAATAGTTTATGTAGTTGATTTCTGTGCATTATTTAAATTTGATTCTAAAAAATTACACATTAACACTATAAGAATGATCCCTAAAATAAATTAAAAGAGCATTGAATTAAATGTTTCTACCTAGAGGATGTGATATGTTGGAATTATTTGGATACACTAATTCTAATTATAATTTAATGATGGTATTGAGAAATAATCATAATAACGTAAAAGTTTTTATGGAGAATATAGTATGCATATAAAATTCCTGAAATAAGGTTCTTGTTTCTTTAAGAAAATAATGATTGACAACATTGTTTCTAAATAGTATTTTATATAGATTATTTGGATAATTGTGTTCAGTTTCCAATGTATATATCAAATCTAAATAAAATTTATGGATAACTAAAAACAATAAATCATATGTTATATATATATATTATGAATGAATAAAAATGAATAAAAACAATGGTGTACATTACTCCACTCAATAAGCCATGTTGAACCTTTTATAAGAGTTTGATTTAGATTATTGATATGTGGATACACATTCCTTTTATCAAAGGTATCCATGGAAAATGGGGAGCACCTGATACATTGGTATGTTTTATATCAACACTGTTATATTCTTGATATTTCATTTAAAATGTAATGTCCTGGAATTTCCATTTAATTTTTGTAAAATTATATGGAATTATTTTGAGACTGCATGCTTTGACGACACATGATTCAGATACCAGGTGATCCCAAAAATGAATTCTATAATTTTATTTTTGTTTAAATAATTAAATGTGATAGTGGGATTTTCTTATATTTGAACAGGAGCTGGATCGAAAATCCAAGGGCACCGTTGAACATTATACATCGGGATTCTCCTTGAAAAAACATAACACTGACTGGAATGGTTTGGAAAGAAAAGGTATTTTTCATACATTTCTTAAATTAGTAAAATAATATAGAAATAGAAATTTTATTTTATTTGTCATTGCTGAGTAGTGGACATCAGCACTATGGGGCGGCGAAGAAGCGATGAAGAGGAATAATAAACGAGTATCATTAATGGCTCTATGTGAAATTATAAATGCTACACTATTTTATAAATAAAATAGCGTAATAGATACACTGTGACATGTTTTTGTTTATTAAACTAATGCATTGGAGAGTAGGTAATTATTACCTAGGGAATCTCTGTCTAACCTATGACATAATTCCTCTTAAATGAATAATGACGAAAGTGGCAAGGAATGCCCGTGATTCTTGTATCGATGATGATGAAACAGATCTCATCCATCATCAGTAGTGGATCCAGCAATCCAGGTTGGGGGTTAATTTGGTTAAAGATTCCATTTATATTTTCAAAATGAAGAAAGGGGGTCAACCCACAAACTAGTTGATCCGATAATCGGGTGTTTAGGCATGAGAGTGTTTCATTTGGTATTTCTATTCAGGGCTAATATTTTGCTGATAAAATATCATCCCAAGACTCCCTGGTTCTAATCATCTAACGAGGAGGGTGTGGTCCATCAAGAACATTCCATGAGCCCCTCCACTAGTGTGATCATTGTAAAAAAGTTTTCCAATATGGTGAAAGGCGCATATGATGTAATTTTAGTGGAGAGACCACTCCACGAAGGCCAAAGATGTAAGAGGCACAAAGAAAAAACCAACATAGTGCGTCCGGTGGTCTACCGATGTCCCTACCGGTTGACCAGCATGAGTTGTGTACCAGAAGATAGGGATGTAGGTCCACCGGCCATACTGGCGGCTGACGAAGATGGCACTCCTTGGAAACCCACTGAGCGGCGAAGAACGCAGATAACACAACCACGACAATGGAGATATGTGGGGCCATATAGGCTCATTGTTGACTGAGTCAACCCTAAGACAAGGTTTGTGGAAGATGTGGTGGGGCTTACCACATTTGGGATGCTCAAACCCACTAGAAATATAAAATACATTGACCACATGTGGGAGTTTGACTATCCATGTAGCTCAACCATGATCGCTAGTCCGTGGGGGGTGGCAGCATCCCCTCGTCAACCATGAGGTGAGCAGGAAGTGAACATGACTTCTAGTAGCATCCCGTTTGGATGAAGAACTAGTCCACCTCCTGGGGACCTAGCATTAATGTGGTACGGACCTTCCCTAGTGTTCTCCACCTGCCCCTAAGGGCCCAACCCAACGTAGGGGGTTGTACCGCCCCCGCCCCCACCCCAGCGGGTTATACCCCCCCCCCCCCCACCCCATCTGGTCGGCGCACACCATCAGGCCTACCCACACCATCAGCCCGAGACAGAACTATGTACCAACTAACCAATATTAGGTCATGATGGGTGTGGATCGGGTTAGGATGTGAGATTGGGGTCATGACTACTGACCCAGATTTGGTCGGCAAACCCTGTTCATATTTGGTTGGTCCGACCATGTTGGACTGGGCCTAAACCACACTGGCCCCTTTATGAAAATTTGACAATAACATTCAGACTGAGCATCTGATTGGTGCAGTGTCTATTTCACAAGGTCCCATGAGATGAGGTTGACATTCTGGTGTACTCTATGTGAGTTTTGGTGGAGGATCACATATGGAAGGGTTGTATGGGGCTCAAATCAAACCTTTCCCTTTTTAAAAAAAATTGCCATATCTAACCGACCCAACATCCATTCGACACACAATCTTTTATGTTGAGACCCTTACTAATAGTTGGTCCATTGTTTTAATCTATGTGGGAATTATTTTTGTTTTATTCAAGATTGATGGATTGAGTAGTAGATTCTCCCGAAATCTAACATGTTTTGTACAAAAATCCAGTGGCTATGTGTTATGTGAAGAATGAAGAGTGGCCCCTCTTGGATCAGAATAAGATAAACCCTTCTAGGATTATCATGAGATAGACCATTTGTGGATCTGCAGTATCAAAACCTATCATGGATCCGCCATATATCGGACCATCATGGATCAGCAGTAGAGTGACACATCATGGATCATCAGTAGAGTGACATTTCTTGGATTTGTATCAGAGCCTCTCAACCGAATATGATTAACTATATTTATGACAAATAATATTTACATATGTTTTTTTTGAAAACAAGTGTGATCTGGGTCTTTTTAATTGTGAATTATATTGAAATCATTCTTTGTGGCAATATTCATTTGTGGATTTTGTTGTGACCCATGTTCATCTCTGGGTGCCTACTAGGTATCGTTATACTCACCCCTTCATGGGCTTCACCTGCACCTTTGGTGACTGGTGCAGATGATAAACATCTTTCACTTGGAATTCAGTGATCTAGGGATAGACAATGCTCATAGTTTGATCGATAGATGTGTCTTTCTATAGTGACATCCGATAGAGATTTTTACCTACCCTTCAGGTTGGATTCATGGAGGACTACCTCTGAATTTTGTAATTCTTTTGATGTACATTCCTTTCATATGGGCTTTTATTTTTCCCACATGACTTTTAGTTTACTTCTTTTACTCTCAATGATTTTAAATTCTAGTGGTGGTTCTACTTTTAATAGTTTGTGTTTTGATTTCTGTGGTATGCCTTCTCTATGTGTGTATAGGTTTAAAGGAAATGATAACCCTTTTTGATATGCCTATATGGTTATAGTCACCAACCCCTAGCCTATTGAAGTCCAGTTTGGGGTATTCGTGACACGAGCCCAAGGGGACAGGTCATGAAAATGTGGTGTTAGAGGACGGTTGGTTATACCAGATGAACTATGAGTCTAAATTTTTTATGAGGAAATAGTCTTAAGTGTATTGTATTCAGATTCTAGGTCAGATTATCTAGTTATGGTGTCACGATCGATGTATACATACACTCGGATCGTGAATTCTGTTTTCCGACTAAGTATACAAAAACACTTGTTTCATGTGTTTTCAATTTTTTTTCATGATCTCTTTAGAGTCAACCTTCCATGTACAACATATTTATTGTGGAACATATGTTTCCATATATAATGCCTCCATGAAGATGGCCAACCAGGATTCCATTGAGGTATCATAGTGATGTCCCACCAAGTCGTGAGGCTTCGGCACTGGGACCACTTATAGAGGTAGCACCAGCACCCATAGATCAATTTTTTCAAACAACCCCACCAGTGAAAAGTACACGCCAACTGTGCACACTTCAGAATTTCTAGATACAGAGGTCCTTGAGGATTCGTGGTGAGATAGATCCTCAGGAAACTTGTGATTGGCTTGAGGTAGTTACACTAATTTTTTTTCTAGTAGAGACACTTATAGAACATATGGTGGTCGAATCCACTAGCTTTTTCAGTGAACTAATATGTGATGGTGGAGCTTGTTTATCTAGAAACATGTGGAGGTGACCAATTATTGGTTGGAAATCAGGATCATCATCATTACGAAGTTCATACCAGTAACACAATGCTCAGTGCTTATTCGATAGCTACTACAGGTAGAGCAGGGTAGTCTTACTGTGGCCCAGTATTCGGTGAGGTTTACTGACCTCTCCTGCTACTCCACTAATATGGTACAAGACCCATTGTTCATGGACCTGACCATTTAACAAGGAATCTAATGGGAGATCAGGGCATCAATGATTTCTCACACCATCCTGACACATGTCGGAGTGCTATAGAAATCTATACTGGGGGATATCATCCTAGCCAAGCAGGCACTGATAGTGATAGCCAACACCAGATTACAAGAGGCTGAGTCAAATGAAGTAGGCATTTGGCAGACGATGCAGAGGCCCAAGTGGCCATACCTTCTAGAAGAAGACCTTAAAATGCCCAGACAGATGTGCAGATCTTGGAAGGCAATAAAGGTCATCTATGGGCCAGAGTATGTTAATCATGTCGTGTACCGGGGAACATGGCTTGTGACTGTCCATCACACCACACATATGACCATTGAACTATCGGTTAACCACCAAGGAATAAACAAAGGTTCTAATGTGGAGGTCGACATTTTCAAATACGTGGAAGGGGAGCCTGTCAAGTGATAGTTGTGGGATGATGATTACAGGAACTACCACAACCCCCCCCCCCCACACACACATAATGTGTTCCACCACTATCTCAGGGAGCCGTGTGAAATAGGTGGGGCCAGCTTCATGTAATGGAGGTCTATAACCAATAAACTCAAGATATGATGTTTGGTATGATATATACATACTCCACCATAGTGTTATTTTTTAAAGACATAGGTGTCAGTTCCTCATTACTTTCAATGTCCCTCATTACAGGATTAGAGATTCTAGTAGAGCTGTTGGCTCGATAATTATGATTAGAGAATCCTACATGTGGTTATTAGATGATTAAACACTAGTGTCAGGATTGGGAGCATACTCATGGAGTCTAGAGCATTGGATGGGATCTCATTGTAGCGTCGTAATTGTTGTATGATGTCTACATGGGTATAGATTGGTTATCTAGAGTCTATACTCAGATTGACTGTTTCAGGTGAAAAGTTCAGTGTGTCCATGGGGATGGGACCGGGATTTCATTCATTGGTGATAGGGGAACCTTTTCTGAAAAGGATGGAATTTATATGAAGAGGGTTCAACAGATAAATCACCAGTTTCATAACCTCACCCTCAGTGTGGTGGATGAGAGGTGTCCGAGCATTCCTACAGTGGTGGATGTGTATCTAGATGTTTTTCCAAAAGATGTCCCATGAGTACTTTCTCACATGAAGGTACACTTTTTCATAGATCTGTACCTGGGGATGAATGGATCCTATGGAGCTTCGTGAATTAAAGGTACATAGAGAGTACATGTAAAAGAAATGGTCCGTAATACCCACTGCTTCCCCATGGGTATCCTCGATGTTGTTTTATAAGAAGGAAGACTAGATCATGATGCTATGCGTCGACATTCTGTGCCAGAATTAGGTGACCCTAAAGAATAAGCATCCATTGTTGAGGATTGATGACATATTCGACCAGTTGAAGGTAGTGAAATAATTCTCAAAGATAGACCTTAGGTCTAGCTATCATCAGCTTCTATTATGGGATTCAAACATACTAAGGACAACCAACAGATGTTGATACGACCAATACAATTTTTTTGGTGATTCCCTTCAGCATGACCAATTTACTAGACTATTATTGGGAATCATCAATTGGTTCTTCTAGCCATACATCAATAACATAATGGTGGTATTCATGGATGACAATTTTGTGTACTCGACTTCATAGGAGAAGCATGCTACAATGTCGAGGATAGTCATGGATACACTCCAAGAGCACCGGCTATATAGTAATCTCTCGATGTTCAAGTTCTCGATAAGGGAATTCCACTTTATAAAACATGTCATTTTGGATGTTGCAGTTGCTGTGGATCTGGAAATGAAAAAAAATGTGCTTTCTTTGGATATACACATGGGAATGAATGAGGTGTGTAGTTTCTTTGGGTTGTCAGAATACTAACAGATGTTTGTTCACAACTTCAGCATAGTAATAGTAAATGTAACATCTTTGATGAATAATGGAAAATCATTTTTAAGGATAGTGAAATTGAAAATTATCTTCCAGTAGCTATGGAAGAGATTGATTTGTTATCCTATCATGACATTACCAAATAACGACATCAACTATGTAGTATACTATGATGCATCTATGATTATACAGGGTAGTTTCATGATGCAGGAGTGAGTAGTGATCACCTACTACTCACCGAAGATGAGGCAACATGATTAGAACGACACTACACATAACCTTAAGTTAACATCTGTTAATTTTAGTTCTAGATGTGGCATCACTACCAGATGGATGAATGATTTACCATATATTGCGACCACAAGAGTCTCAGGTTTCTCACCTCATATATGGACATTAAAATGAGATATCGGTGATGTTGGGAGTTTATCTAGGACTGTGAATTTGAGATAGTCTATACTCATGGGAAGGGGAATGTGGTGGATGATTCACTCCGCAAGTGGTTTTGTTTTCAAATACAGAGTTTGGGGATGAAGAAGCTTGGTGTGATTCAAATATCCTTCATGGATGATAATGGAGCATCTTACCCATAATCAATGATTGTCACTCCCCCACTCCTACACAAATTTAGGTAGTAAAAACATGTGTATGTTAACTAAATGTCCCAACATGCTTAGATATCATTAAGAAAGCTTTCTAATTGATTTATGATAGATGGGGAGAACATCATTTTTTCGGAGGATGCACCATAATACCTCTAATGTTATGGGAGGAGGTGTTGAGGGAGATTCATATATCCACTTGGGTAGTACATCATGGTGTTTTGAAGATGTATCTAGACTTATGAAGTCAGTACTAGGGGAATGGGATTAATAAAGTGGAGGTAGAGTTGATTCATGATTCCTTACTTGTCATAATGTGAAGATCAAGCATCAGGTCCCAACAGGATTAACACAACCACATGAGGCAATAGAGTGGAAGAGGAATGTTATCTCCAGGGACATTGTGGCAGCATTAACATGCATATCCTAGTGTAAAACTTTAACTGGGTTGTCATAGACTGACTCAACATGTTTGCTCACTTCCTATACATCTAGGTTCAGGGATCAGTACAAGGCATAAGAAGCCACTATGTCTAGGATATAGTGAGGCTTCACTACGTACCTTTGATGATCGACAAAGATCATGACACTCATTTTACATCCCATTTGTGGAAGAGAATATCGGAGGTGTTTGTGACTCTGTTGAACCTATTCATAACCTTTCACCATAATATAGATAGTAAGACGGAGTATATGATACAGACCTTAAAGGACATGCTTTACTCTTTTGTCCTAGATTTTGGTTGTATTTTGGAGGACCAACTACCACTGTTAGAGTTTGCATAAAACAATAGTTATCACTATTCCATTGGAAAGACGCTATTTGAGGACTTGAACATGTTTCCATGTTGATCTCCTCTATACTGAACTGACCCAAGGGAGTTAGCACTCATGGGTCCAGAGTTGGTAAGTGTGACCACTAAGAAGGTGTAGAACATCTAGAAGTGGATGAAGACCACACAGAGAAGAAAAAATTCTGATGATGCAAGGAGATAGAGATATTTGGAGTTCAAATAGGGAGACCATGTGTTCCTTTAGGTCTTACCACAATGGCGATTACACCAATTTGGTCAGAGAGGCAAGCCATCTCTCAGATTCATCGAAAATATTCAAATTCCTTACAAAGATGGTGAGGTGGTGTACCGCCTAGCTCTTTCCCCACAAATACAATGGCTGCATGATTTTTTTAATGTGTCATAGTATAGAATGTATGGGGATGATATATTGCACATCATCAACTAGGGAGAGCATAAAATTGACAATGTGGAGACATTTGCGGTGTTGCCAGTGTAGATGGAGGATCCCCAAGAACAGGTCCTTTATCAACAATCAATTCCTCGGATGCACGTTTTGGGACCGCACAAGAATCTCCACAAGACAAAATTGGAGTGGGTGGCTCAAATTCATGCTTAGTACCCTCAACTATTTAATTGGCGTTTGTTTTTTATTTTAGGGAAATACAACATTAAGGTGGGGGGAATGTAAATTCTTAGATTTTCCATGTACTTTTTTAAAATTTATGGAATTATTTTGAGACCACACACATAGACAACATGTGATTTCGAGTCTCGGTGAGCTCGAAATGGGATTAAGAATTTTTTTTGTTTGCATAAGTAAATGGGAGAATGGGATTTTCTATCATTTGAACTAGTGATCAGATCAAAAATATTACAGATCCATTGAACTTAGAATGCTATGATTTTATTATAAAGGAATTAACTTTGACGAAAATGTTTTGGTTGGAAAATTTATTTTGTGTAGATCTTTAAAAATAAAAAATAAGAGAGAAAAAATTATTTTTTTTGTCGTGGAGCGGAAGATGGTAGTGTTACAATACAAAGATGTGTTAAGGAACATTAAATGAGAATCAATAATGGCACATTGTGCAAGTGTAATAGCAATGCTATTTTATAAATGGAATAGTGAAATTATGCATTGTCTCATGGTAACAGATACACTACGACATGTTTCTTTTTATTAAGAAAACAAATTATAGATTTGAGATTCAAAACATAGAGATAATATAACAAACCTATGGTAGAATTCCTCTCCAATGAAGAATGACGAACATAGAGATGAACTTCAATGATTCAATGATCAATGATGATGATGTAGATCTCATCCCTCATCATCAGTGGATCCAGCAGTGCTTTTAGGGCGTTTAATTTTGTTGTGTTTTCCACGTTTTAATTTATAATCAAATAACATAGATCGACCATGGAACTGGTCGATCTGTGAATATTGTGTTCTTATGGGAAGGTTCATTAATTTCCATTTATATTCTGGATTAATTTTTTTTGATAGAATATCATACCGAGCATACACGATTTGAGAAACATGGGGGGCATAGGCCAACACAAATAAGGATGGAGCCCTCCCGCATGTGTGTTCATTATAAAAATATTTTCCTGGATGGAGGAAAGGAACATATGAGGTCATCATAGTAGAGATGGAGACCGTAGCAGGCTATAGGAACTAGTGGTATGAAGAACAGATCACCAGAATGGATCTAATATTCAGCCGAAGTCCCAAATAGTGAATCGGTGACGAATTTTATGGTTATTTATGGAGATGGAGGGCCCTAGAGTCATGATGAGTGGTGATGAATGATGTTACCATGGTCATGGCACTAGAGACCTATGGGCCAATGTTGGGGCTGCATTGATTGCGTCAACACATGGAGTTGGACCGTAGGTGACGTGGTGGGGCGTCCCATGTCCGGGACGCTAGGACGGACTAGAGGCATGTAGTTCATCGACCTCATTCAGAATTATTTCCAACTATTTAGTGAAGCAACAATATTTGACCAAAGAGGGAGGAAATAACCATGCATCAACTGCGTGGAAAGCGTGGAGTGAACACGGATTTCAGCTGTGTCCTAAAAAGGCGCTGAACCCATCCTCTTCTGGTGGACCTGGCATGTCATCGTGCCAAACCCACAGACCAATGGGACCACGATCCATTGGACCTAACCAAGGCTGTGATGAACCCAGGTCGCGTTAGCAGACCTAGTTCAGGTCAGTCTTACCAGGTCATACCATACCCAGACCCCATCTGACCCTTTTTGAGAAAATGTTAATGACTTGCAGACTGAGAATCTGATTGGTGTGTAGTCTATGGAAATAGGATGCAAGAGATGAGACTATAATTATGAGGAACTATACATGTGTTTTGGTGGATGTTTAAATATGGTTTGGTTGGATCATACTCAAATCCAACAGGTTCACTTTTACAAAAATGCTTATATCTTATAGATTGGGTATTTGTTCGCCGCACTGTAAGTTGCATTAAGATCATTATAATGATGCAGTATATTGGATTACACTATCCCGAACATAGTGTATATTGAGGTATGAATAAATTATTAAGGATCAGATCCTCCAAAAATCTTGTGTCATAAGAGCGTGAATCTAGTGGTAGGATATGTTGGGAATAATGATGAGAAACCATGTCATGGATATGAATTAATGTAACCCTTTGTGGATCATTATATGGGAAACCCAACATGGACCAACATAATAAAGACCTATTTTGGATCAACATGAGATCGATTCTTTGTGCATCAGTAGTACGGTAATTCCTCATGCATTATCTATAGAGAAACAAGTTGTCGATTATTATCAAAGAGGCAATTCATGGATCAGTTGCTGAGAAAATCCTTATGGATCAGTAGAAGATCCTCTCTATAGAATAACATGATATAGATTTTTGACTAATCATATTTGTTTATATGGTAATGTTATACCTTATGTGAGTTTTTTCATTTGATTTTTTCATTACATTAAAATCATTATTTGTGGTATTTTTCCTTTGTATATTTCTATGAGACCCAAGTTTGTCTCAAGTTGGCTAATAAGTATTTTTTTTACCCACCACTACATGTGGTTCACCCACACCTATTGTGTCGTTTGAAGGCAATAGACATCATTGAATGGGACTTTTGGGAGGAAGATCTAGATAGTTCTTAAAGGTGGATCGATAGATGTGGTGTGTTTTAGTGACATCAGATAGTGAGTTGTACAAACCTTTTAGGTTAGGATACTTATCAGATGAACTTCAGAGATTTTACATCTCTTTTTTTGTAAGTTTTTTAGTTTGGCATGTATTTTGGCTCCTATAATTTTAGTTTACATCGATTACTCATAGTGGTGGAATGCTGTATTTATTGTACTACATTTTTTCCTTTGCATTTTAGATTGTGTGGTATAACCTTTCCATGTGTGTATAGGATTAAAGGGAATACCTTCCCTTTTTCGAATATGCCTTTTAGGTGCTATTCACCAGACCATATCCTATATAACGAGGGAATAGGGTAGTTAAGGAATGGGTCCCAAGGGAAGGATCATCGTAAAAATAAAGAATAAAATAAGATTATTTTATACCAAGGAGTTATAAAGAATACAAAACACTAAAAGGAGAATGAAACAATTTATATAGTCCTTATAGAACAACAAACATCATCACAATATTAATTGAACATTTATTGAATTAACCTAATGATTCTCATGTGGATAATATTTTATCAAGAATAATATTAATAATTTAGTGATTAAGATATTGTACAGGATTATCAAAATCCAAAAATATATAATCTTATAATGAATAAATGAATATTGTTGTTTTTTGTTTTCAAAGATTCAAAAATAAATATCATTATCACATGAAAAGTACAAGAAATGGGAATGGACCTTTCTATGATATTATGACACCCACCACTCTATAGTGTGTCCCGATGTATACAAGGATGTGGATTAAACCACCTTTTCATGGTGGTTCCTTTAGTACATAATTCCATTAATATATAATTACCAATAAAGATTGATAGAGAATATTATATTTTATCTTATGTGACATTATATTAAACAACTCATGATACCATTTCCAAAACTCTTTTTGGATAATCCGTCAATAATTTCTACCACATATTATATCTTATGTAACAATATGTGAAAATAAATCCAAATAATTTCCAAGATATCCTCAAAAACACTATGTGGATATCACTCCTAGTTTCAAAAATTGATCCCTATTTATATAGAAAAAATTTGACCCTATATGACTTTGAATGTTTAGAAACAAATAGAAAGTTAAAAAAATTTACATTAAATAAATATCCCCCTTTAATAAAATAATATTGCTTAATCGTCTTGTTATAATCACAAAAAACTGTCTCATTTCAATAACAATGTCCACTAAATGAGTCATATATAAGTATGTATAATTTTATAATCACATTATCCCTGAAATCAAGTGATCAGTGGATGTGAAGTCTTTCTATATGATATATCCAACTAATATTTTTTAGATTATTTGAGTGTAGACCATCCATGCCAATGAATACATCACATTTTCTTTAAGTTAGTTAAAGGTCATGACATAGATTCCTCGTAAAAATAGATAGGCTTGTGATATATGTTATCTAGTTGAAACTGCTATATTCACCACTCTAAGTTAATTAAGGTCTCATATATCTAACTTTTCATATGAAGGGAATAAATCAATTTAGGTTAATATTCAACTAAAGATCATATCAACAACATAACCACCAACACAATATTATCTAATCCAAATTGTATTCTTAATAAAATTATAAAATTATAAATAAAATAATGATTGACATCTCACCAAACATATTTATATGGATTTGATATGAAACATGATTCCATTGTATATAAGGGACAAATTGTATAAGACCCAATATCATATATATAATTGGGGACATCTAGTGAACAAACCCATTTAATGCCTCATAATATTCCATATATCTATATAACAAATTATACATGATAACATTAACATTACCTCAGAAATAATGGAATAATATGTTGAATATTAATTTGGGAGAAATTAACTTTTCAGATGATAATAATCATTACACATTAGGAAATATATAATTTCAGCATTAAAGCATGATAATATGTATTCTAAAATATTTATGAGAAAATATTTTTTATATTCTTATTCTAATTTTAGTATAGTTATCAAATCCATACATATTGTCCATTATAATGAAATCATTTATGAAATATTTCTTGATTTTACATTTGTTTATCTAACATTTAATTATTTTTAAAATCATTTCATATCTATTTAATTTCAACCACATATCTTTATGGCCATTTAATAATAACAGCCCATTAAAAAACATTAGTGAATAACACATATGAATTATGAAATTTTAAATTAGAATGAGAATTTAGGTAAGAAATATTAATATTTAATACATTGAACACAGATTCAAACCCCTGAACTTCAATACATAAAATGTTCTAATGTTATTATCATTAATTTAATACTTATATCTCTTTCTAAATATATTAACTTAATCATTATTATAAATATTCACAAAGCACATTTAATTGATATCATTTTATAATTACTCTAACTATTTACATTATTTTAAATTTTTTACCAACACATAATAAACACATTTTGGATAAATTTTGATCTTAAATACATTGTGGTAACTAAATGTAAATCATTAAATCCCTATTTATTGACATAAAATAATATATTTTAGGATTTTCACTCACATTAAAATTTAATTATGATTGGATAAACCATTTATTTTCTACATTTTGTAGTACTCTTTGTGTAAAAATAATCCCACTTGACTCTACAGAACATATTCGGTTATGTGTATCATGCTATGAAACAAAAAAATACAATGATATTGAAACAAACATTCTTAAAATTACTAAAAATATTTGATAAATAAATTATTTCCCACTATATCTCAAATGGTATTCAATTTTTTTGATAGGTTTAGTAAAAATTATATTTTATAATAGAAAATATTCCACTGATTGTTGGTGAAATATATTTACAAATTTTTAATGAACCTAATTAATAAAACAATTATCATGAAAAACTCATTATCTATCCTTATATTCTCTACCAAAATGTTAATTTTTTTTAATAATTATAATTATTTGTATTAAAAATTCAACTTCTTTAATGATAACTACATTTCCTTTATAATATTAAATGTTATCAAATAATTAGAAAATCAGATCATAATAAATAACATTTTTATGATCTATTAGACATTTAATGTGATCAGCTACATTTTACTCATTTAAGTAGAAAATCATTTTAAGTAGATATTGGATGAAAAATTTAATCTCTCATCATTTATCTTTATTCAGTATTAATCAGAGGTACAAATTTACAACAATTTAATAGTGTGCATAATATATCATTAACTATTCAAAAAATAATAAATAAATTATATAATAACAAATGTAGTCTCTCTATGGATCTTATTATACCCCTTCTTGTATTATAGATAATACCATCTTAAATAAGTAGTTTTACACTGTGAAAACATTTCCATTCATGGAATTCATTCACCAATATGTAAATGTCAGTATAGAATCTCCATAGTATAATGTTACTTCCACATGCCAAAATGATTTCTATTTTCTTTTTTGTTCCATCGTCATGGATCAAGATCATTGACGTATCAATCTACTTCAATGATCATCAAAATATTGAGGACACTATGTAAATTTTTTTGGAATGAATAATGTTATAGATGATATTAATATATTAGATTATTTCTTAAAACAATTATAGAATGACATTAATGTACATAACAAGCCTAATTGGAGAAAAAATAATTTTAATATCATTTATATATTTTATAATATTGTGCACATGAGTGGAAATAAAATTACACTAAACCAGTTTAAACTAAAATAGTAATTTATAAAACTCTATATCATTTATGTTTATGTTAATCATAATATGACTGTTTTTGGTTATCTTTCATTTAATAAAAATAAATCGTTTCATAATTTATGATGATTTTACTATCCATAGAGATGGGAATAAAATTGGATACATCACGTGAAAAAATTTAATTTTTACTATAAGAATACGTTTTCAATGAATTTTATACATCAAAGGGTGTTTTCTTGGTAATTGGTTTCTCTAACAGAGAACAAATTTCGTTATCCTTGAGATCCAATATAAATTTTCTATATTAGCATGGAAAAATAATTTTAATGGGGTATAAATTTTAGAAGATATATATTTATCTTATTCAAATATATAGTAATATTTCCATAATATATACAATAAAATATTTTATCAAATGATTATCTGGTTTTATATTCATTCTGAAATGATACTTATTAAATGTAATCCCACTTAAATGATGATTCATTTAAAATATCACCATATTAATTAGTGGAAATAGATTTATATTTTACTATGAAAATAAACCCTCATTGGAATGAATATCAATAATAATCAATTTATTTTTGGGTTTATCCCATTATCCTGATATATGATTCTTTGAATTTTGAGCAGAATACACTTTTTCAAAATAATTATATAAATAATCATTATAGTATTATACATGTATACAAACTCTTAAATTTTATTAACATTGTGATACCTAAGAAAATATAATAAATGAGGCCCTCACAAATTAGTGTCACCTAATAATATGTTTTACTTATACAATATAATCATGATGCACCACGATTTTTCAAAAAGATATACATTTCAATGACTGAGGTCTGGAATAATGTTTATGTTGGATGGATTCTAACAATTAAACTTTCTAAATGGGATTTACTATCAAAAAATTATCTCATGTTATTCATATTTTATATATGCATTATTTTAATGATTAAATTTGAAATAATATTCATTCTACTAAATCAATATTTTGAATCTATATTGATGTGTGACTTTATACAAAACTCAAATCTTATGTTACTAACTAAAATTAAAATATATTTATATTTAAATATACCAAATTTCACTCCATGAATAATGTACATAAATTTATTTTATGTGATGGAATAAAATCATTTCCAATAAATAATCCCCATAAGAGTAACATCGGTATGACATATAGCCAACCCACACATTTGAAGATAAGAAAAAATCCACTACTACAGTGAGAATTTTTATCCAATGTTCTTATAACTAGAGATTAAATAATAAAAATATATTTTTAATCCATCATGATTTTAACACCCAATATGTTGATAAATATAGTAAATTTATTTATATCATTTTATTTCCCTGTATCAATCCAACATCATGAATTATAAACAAATTAATTTCTCATAAAATTCATATAACACCTAAGATGAATGTATGAAACTTTATATGTAGTTTAAATTCATAAAAATAAAAAATATATTAAAAATCATTATATTAGTTTTATATTTATGAATAAATGTATGATTAAACATAATAAAGGAATGATACATATATTTAAAATAGATATAATCTATTTTCGAATAATTTTTATAAATATAAAAAAATATATATAATTTGGGTAGGGAATAATTTGAATAGTTACCTATTAATAATATAAATATTTTGAATTATAATTTATATGGTTTATATATGGACTACTTAATATTAAAATAGGTAATATTTTTTAACATTATTATAATGTAATAAATATTTTAAAATTTAATTTATTTTTCTTTCATAAATTAAATATCTCACACTTGATTTTATTTAAATAATTCCTCCAAGGGTAATCCAAAAATCTTTTAGGAATAGCTAAAATTATTTTAAAAATCAATATATAATTTAAAATATTTATCAATTTCATTATTTAAAATTAATATTATATTTATAAATTATATAATCATTAAATTCACTATAAATAATAATCTTATCTAGAAAAATGATAATGTTATTGTATAAAACAACATTCAAATTCAATGTGTGATTGGAGAGACTATATTGGTTATTGCTTTTGATAATTTTAACAAAAATTAAATTTAAATTAAAATAATGTTGAAAATGGATGATATAATAGGTGTTACATATGAATTTTTGGTATATGGATATACCATGAATTTATATCATTTTAGTTATAATTTTTTTTAGTCTAGGAATTCTTCCATGAAATTTATAGTTTTTCTTAGTAGTTTCAGAGGATTTTTTAATTTTATCAATTTGTTATATAAAGTGTATTTCCATATATCACAATTCTATGTTAGTCCTCATGGATGTAGCTGACTACAAAATAGTTTATTCAATAATAAATGGTTGATAATCCTCATTTGATTCTTTGTATTCCATGATTTCAATCACCTCACTATAATAAACATTATATATATTTTTTAGGATGTGGTTATTACCTACATAAGTATTGTGTCTATTTTTTATATATTATACAATGTATATTTTAACCTAATAATTGAAACACCAATTTTAAATTGTATACATCCCATTTCCTTGAAATGTAATTTTTCAGGATTTTTTTTATGTATCGATCTAGTCCTAAAATCATTAAAAATAATTTTATGCGTCAATATGGTTTTTGAGACATGTATAAAATCTAAATAGAATATAATAAAAACTCTAAAATTAATAAATAATATATTCAATTTATATTTCTATATTCAATAGAAATGAATATAAATAAGGATGTATCATACACTAGTTGATCAAGCTTATCGAATCATTTCACAAGTGTTTGATTGAGATCACTGCGATTAAAACCAAATGATTCTTTATTTAGTGGTATCCATGAGTTGTGGGTATCACATTTCCCTCATTTAGGAGCTCTCCCAACCCCATTTTATAATAAATGATTTTATAAAGGTCATAAAGAATGAGAGAATGAAAAAT